>PVIH01004846.1:5477-133460 GCA_004025045.1 Sigmodon hispidus
ATCCAGCTATGCCAACACCATTTGTTAAATATACTATCTTTTTTCCATTGAATGTTTTGGGCCTCTTTGTCAAAGATCAGGTGTTCATAGGTTTTTGGGTTAATGTCTGGATCCTCAATTCTATTCCATTGGTCCACAAGTCTGTTTTTATGCCAGTACTAGGCTGTTTTTATTACTGTAGCTCTATAGTATAGCTTGAGTCAGGGATGGTGTTACATCCTGAGGTTCTTTTGTTGAGTAAAATTATTTTGGCAATCCTGGCTTTCCTGTTATTCCAAATGAACTTGAGTATTGTTCTTTCAAGGTCCAAAAAGTATTGTGTTGGGATTTTGATAGGCAGTGCATTGAATCTGTAGATTGCCTTTGGTAGAATTGCCATTTTTACTATGTTGTTCCTACCAATCCAGGTACATGGGAGAGCTTTCCATTTTTTGATATCCTCTTCAATTTCTTTCTTCAGTAATTTAAAGTTTTTGTCAAATAGTTCTGTGACTTCTTTGGTTATAGTTACTCCAAGATACTTAATACTATTTGCAGCTAATATGAAGGGTACTGTTTCCTTATTTCTTTTTCAGCTCTCCTATCTTTAGTGTATAGAAGGGCTACTGATTTCTTTGAGTTTATCTTGTATCCTGCTACATTGCTGAAGGTGTTTATCAACTGTAGCAGTTCCTTGGAAGAATTTTGTGGGTCACTTATGTATACAATCATATCATCTGCAAATAGAGATAGCTTCACTTCTTCTTTACCAATTTGTATCCATTTAATCTCTTTTGCTCCCTTATTGCTTTAGCTAAAACTTTGAAAACTATATTGAATAGATAAGTGGAGAGAGGACATCCTTGTCTAGTTCCTGAATTTAGAAGGATTGCTTTGACTTTTTCTCTATTAAGTTTCATACTGGCTGTTGGCTTCTTGCAAATTGCCTTTATTATATTTAGGTATTCTCCCTATATTTCTGATCTCTCCAGGGCTTTAATCATAAAGGAGTGTTGGATTTTGTCAAAGGCTTTTTCCGCATCTAAGAATATGATCATGTGGTTTTGTTCTTTTAGTTTGTTTATATGATGGATAACATTTAAAGTTTTTTGTATGTTAAACCAGCCCTGCATTTCTGGGATGAAGCCTACTTGGTCGTGGTGGATGATATCTTTTATACATTGTTGAATACCCTTTGCCAAAATTTTGTTGAGAATTTTCGCATCAATATTCATGAGGGAAATTGGTCTGTAATTCTTCTTCTTCCATGTGTCTTTGAGTGGCTTGGGTATTAGGGTAATTTTGCCTTCATAAAAGGAATTTGGCAATATTCCTTCAGTTTCTACTGTGTAAAAAGTTTGAGGAGTAACTGTAGTAATTCTTCTTTGAATGTCTGGTAGAATTAGGCACTGCAACCATCTGGACTAGGGCTTTTATTTTGGGCGAGGTTTTTAATGACAGCTTCAGTTTCCTTAAGGGTTATAGGCCTGTTTAGGTAATTAATCAGATCTTCATTTAATTTTGTTAAATGGTACCTGTCCAGACTGCTGTCCATTTCTTCTAGGTTTTCCATTTTTGTGGAATACAGATTTTCAATATATGATCTGATAATTCTCTGTATTTCCTGTTATGTCCCCCTTTTCATTTCTGATTTTGTTGATTTGGACACTCTCTGTCTGTTTCCTGATTAGTTTGGCTAAGGGCTTATCTATCTTGTTAACTTTATCAAAGTAGCAACTCTTAGATTCGTTGATTCTTTGTATTGTTCTTTTTGTTTCAATTGTATTGATTTCAGCTCTAAGTTTGATTATTTCCTGCCATCTACTCCTTCTAGAGAAGTTCGCTTCTAATTGTTCTAAGGCTTTCAGCTGCGCTGTTAGGTCTTTAGTGTGAGACATCTCTAGGTTTTTTATATAGGCATCTAGCGCTATGAATTTTCCTCTTAAGACTGCTTTCATTGTGTCCCACAAGTTTGGATATGTTGTAGATTAATTTTCATTGAATTCTAGGAAGACTTTGATTTCTTTCTTAATTTCTTCCTTGACCCAGAGATGGTTCAGCTGAGTGATGTTTAGTTTCCATGAGTTGGTAGGCTTTCTTTGGGTTTTGATGTTGTTGAACTCTAAATTTATGCCCTGGTGATCTGATATGTTACAAGGGATTATTTCCATTTTTTTGTATCTGTTGATATTTGCTTTATGACCAATTATGTGGTCAATTTTTGAGAACGTTCCATGAGGAGCTGAGAAATATGTATATTCCTTTGCCTTTGGGTGGAAGGTTCTGTAGATATCTATGAAATCCATTTGCATCATAACCTGTTTTAGACTCCTTATTTCTCTGTTGAGGCTCTGTCTGGTTGATCTATCCAGGGTTGAAAGTGGGGTGTTGAAATCTCCCACTATTAGGGTGTGAGAATTGATGTGGAATTCAAGCTTTAGCAGTGTTTCTTTTACATAAGTAGGTGCCCATATATACGGGCATAAATATTCAGGATTGAAATCTCCTCTTGACCAATTTTTCCTGTGATGAGTAAGTAGTGACCATCTTGGTTCCTTTGAATTGCTTTTAGCTTAAAGTCTACTTTGTTTGATATTAGGATTGCAACTCCTGCTTGTTTTTTAGGACCGTTTGACTGGAAAATCTTTTTCTAACCCTTTATTCTAAGCTTGTGTTTGTCTTTGCATTTGAGATGTGTTTCTTGTAGGCAACAGAAGGATGACTTCTATTGTTGTATCCATCTTGTTAGTGTGTGATGTTTTATAGGAGAGTTGAGTCCATTGATATTAAGGGAAATTAGTGACAATTGATTCATATTTCCTGCCATTTTTGTGGCAACTTGTTTGTATTTCCTTTCTCTAGGGTATTCTTCTGTGGACATATTGGTTGTTTGTGATTTCTTGGGTATATCTGGGGTCCTTAGGTTGGAGTTTTCCCTCTGATACTCTCTGTAGTGCTGGATTGGTAGATAGATATTCTTTCAGTCTGACTTTGTCCTGAAATACCTTGTTTTCTCCATCTATTGTAATTGATAATTTTGCAGGGAATAGTATTATAGTTTGGCATCCATGCTGTTTTAGCATCTATATAACTTCTGACCAAGCCCTTCTAGCTTTCATCATTTCCATTGAATAGTCAGGTGTTATTCTGATGGGTCTGTCTTTATATGTGAGCTGGCCATTTTCTTATGCAGCTCTTAAAATTTTTTCTTTGTTCTGTATGTTTTGTGGCTTAATTATGATGTGGCGTGCTGACTTTTTTTGGGATCATATCTATTTGGTGTTCTGTAAGCTTCTTGTAACTTTATAGGCATTTCCTTCTTCAGGTTAGGGAAGTTTTCCTCTATGATTTTATTGAAAGCATTATCTGTGCCTTTGAGCTGGTTTTCTTCTCCTTCTTCTATTCCTATTATTCTCACATTAGGTGTTTTCATGGTGTCCCAGATTTCCTGAACATTTTTGAGTTATGGCTTTTTTAGTTTTACTATTTTCTTTGACTGATATATCTGTTTGAGATACTGAGTCTTCCACTTCAGAGATTCTATCTTCCATCTCTTGAACTCTGTTTGTTATGCTTGTATCTGTGTTTCCAGCTTTTTTTTCAGATTTTCTATTTCCATCTTTGCCTCAGATTGTGCCTTTTTTATTGCTTCTATTTCAGCTTTTAGTTCCTGGCATGTTTCTTTCACAGATTTGTTCATCTTTTCCAATTTTTTGTTTGTATTGTCTTCTATTCTTTAAGGCTTTTTTTCATATCTTCTTTGAGAGCTTCAATGATCATCAAAAAGGAATTTTTGGTGTTGCTTCCTTCTGTTTCCTCTTCATTGCTCAGTTCAGGTCTTGTATTTGCAAGATTGCCACTCTCTTCTGGAGTTACCATGTTGTTCTTTGTATTATTATGTAATTTTTTGCACTGACGTTTGCCCATGGCTTCAGTGGTTCATGATTGGATGGTTTCTGGTCAGTTGTGACACTCAGGCTTGTGTGCTTCCTGTCACCTCTCTGAGTAGGGTTTGAATCTACCCTTCAGGGACCCCTGTAGTTGTCTATTCACTTGGTTTGATGTGGTGGTGGGTAGCCATGCAAATTCCCTCAGCAGGAGCTGTGGGTATGGTGACCAGCAGAGTTTATCTGCCCCTGCTCCAGAGTGCGCTGGGACTCTGCAGACAGCACTTGGTCCTGGAAGTGGAACCGAAACCTATGGGAGCTCAACTCTCCCTCCCAGGCTGGGATATAGGTGCTTGGGCCTGGTGACCCCTCCTCACCTCTGGGTGGGGTCTGAGTCTGTCCTTCAGAGACCACTGTAGTTGTTGGTTTGCTCAGTTCAAGTTGGCAGTGTGTAGCCATGCAAATTCCCTCAGCAGGAGCTGTGGGTATGGTGACCGGCAGAGTTTATCTGCCCCTGCTCCAGAGTGTGCTGGGACTCTGCAGACAGCACTTGGTCCCGGAAGCAGAACCAGAACCTATGCAGGACATGTCTTGATTAGCCATTTGAAGAAACTATACTCAAATCTTAGTTGCACTGGTTTATCTGGAATAAGGATCAGGTTTCATTTGCTAAAAATCAATCTCTTTGGTCTTTAACTTAAAATCAAAGTAATATATATAATTATACTGTTAGGTACAACAATTTGCTGCCTTATTTATTATGGACATCCTGCCCTGGCTGGAGAGGAGACAAAGTGATGAGGAGAAGAGTAAATGAATGGGAGGGGTGGGAGGGAGAATGGGGTCTGAACAAGGGGATACATGGATTAAAAAATATGATCTTATTCATAATAAAAAGAAATTGAATATATATACCTGATATCTAACTTTATTGTTCTCTATTATATAATTTTGAGTATTGTAGCTATAAATTATCTTCTGAACATTAACAAGATTTAATGGCATATGTTGAGTGCTATTTGAAACAAATTCTATATACGTAAAAATTTTAAACTTGGTCAGGCAATGATCCAAGTCTCTGGGAACTTGGCCCTGGAACATAGCCCTTTGAATGCTACATCTGCTCAGCTCTTTTTTAAATATGGACTAGCAGGGAAAATCCTCTCAGGCCAGAAGACCCTGTAATACCCACTTCACTGGAGATCACAAGCTTGAAAGCTCTGACCCATTCCCCAAGCAAGCCATCACCTGGGAATCTCAGTGGCAACCAGAAACCCACAAAACCCTGGTTCACATCTGACTAAGAGTTCTTCATTTCCTATTGTATCAAGAACAGCTACCTAAGACCCTCAGTTTCTCAGAATCTCTTGGATCAAAAGAGTCCATCTGTCAGCACTTACTGAATTAAGAAGCGTCATTATGACACAGAAGAACTCCAAGAGGAACAAGAACCAAATTTGACCAAGAAAGGCATTGTGAGATACAGATACACCCAGAAAAGCTAGCACCAAAAACAGCTCTCTGAGATTCAGACAAATAATGTGTTGAACTGAGGAAACAATAGATAGAGACCAGTGCAAGAATATATATAACATCATAAAGAACAACATGGAACCACCACAAGACTTTGGTTGTTCTACAGCATGAAGAACTGAGCATGAGAATGCAGAAGAAACAGAAGGAAACAATATTTAAAACAACTTTACAGTGAAAATAAAGGCCTTAAAATAGGATATAAAAAATTCCCTTAAATTAATAGAAGAAAATACAAACAAAAAATGGAAGAAATTAACAAATCCCTGAAACAAAATAAAGAAAATCAAGAAAAAGAAATTAAACAAGTGAAGGAACCTTTTCAAGATTTAAAAGTTGAAACCAAAGCAATGAAAAAGACACAAACTGAAGCAATGCTGGAAAAAGGAACTGGGAAGAAACAAACTGAAAATACAGAAGAAAGCAAAAGCAAAAGAATGCCAGAGAGGGAGAAAGAATCTCTGAAGTGATAGATTCAGTAGTGGAAATAGATATGTCAGTCAAATAAAACAATAAAATCAAAAAAGTCATAATACAGAATGTCCAGGAAATATGGGACAACATGAAAAGAATAGACCTGAGAATAATTGGAATTGAGGAAGAAGAATACCAGCTCAAAGTAACAGAATATATATTAAAAAAAAAACAGAAAAACATTTCCCAACCTAAAGAAGGAAATGTTTATAAAGGCACTAGAAGCTTACAAAAGACTAAATAGACTAGAACATGACCCCCCTGCAAAAAAATAAAAAGAAATTAGGAATCTAAGAAATGTTTTGAATCAAATTGATTTAATAGATAAATACAGACCTATCCTCCAAAGCACAAAGGAATATACCTACTACTCAGCACACCACAGAACTTTTTCTAAAATTGACCAATAATCAGTCATAAAGCAAGCATCAATAGATAAAAAAATGGAATAAATCCTTATATCATATCAGACCACCATGATTTAAAGTTAGAGTTCAACAACAACAAAAATCACAGAAAGTCTACAAATTAATGGAAATGAATTTATAAACACCTCCCAATTGAACCTCCTTGAGATTAAGGAAGAAGTAAAGAAAGAAATCAAAGACTTCCTAGAATTTAATGAAAATGAATACACAACATACCCAAACTTATGAGACACAATGAAAGCAGTTCTAAGTGAAAGATTCATGGCATGAGAGGCCTATAGAAAAAACTGAGAGGAATCTCATAAAAGAGACTTAACAGCAAATCTGAAAGCTTTAGAAAACTTACAAGCAAACTCACCTAGAAGGAGTAGAAGGTAGAAAATAATCAAACATAGGGTTGAAATCAATAAAATTGAAACAAAGAGAGCCATAAAAATATCATTGGATCAAAGAGTCAGTTTTTTGAGAAAATTAACAAGATAAATAAACCCTTATCCAAACTAACCAAAAGGCAGAGAGTATTCAAATTTTAGAAAGTTAGAAATGAAAAGGAGGAAATAACAACAGACAGCCAGGAAATTCAGAAAATCATTAGATTATACATCAAAACCTATAATCCACTAAATTTGAAAACCTTAAAAGAAATGAATAGCTTGCTGAGCAGGTACCATTTACCAAATATAAGTCAAGACAAGAAAAAGGATCTAAATAGACCTATAACATCTAAAAACATTGAAGTGGTTATTAAATACAAAAAAAAAAAAAGCCCAGGCTCAGATGGTTTCAGTGAAGAATTCTACTAGATTCAAAGAACTGTGCCATACAATAGAAACTGAAGAAACATTGTGAAACCTTTTTTTTTAAATAAGCCTACAGACTTACTGATACACAAGTCACTGAAAGATGCAAAAGAGAAATAGAATCACAGGTCATTCTCCCCCAAGAACATTGATGCAAAAATACTCAATAAAATATTGGCAAACTGAATTTAATAACATACAAAAATTATATTCAACATGTTCAAGTAGACTTCATTCCAGAAAGGCAGGGATGGATCGACATACTAAAAACTGTGAATGTCATCCATCATGTAAAGAACCTGGAAGAAATAAAACACATAATCATCTCCTTAGAGGCTGAAAAAAGCCTATGACAAAATTCAACACTCCTTCATGATAAATGTTCTTCAGATATCTAGAATACAGGGAAAAGTACCTAAATATAATAAAGGTAATATACAGCAAGCTGAGAGCCAACATCAAACTAAATTAAGAGAAATTCAAAGCAATCCCAGTAAAATGAGGAATAAGAAAATTCTGTCCTCTCTCCACGTATCTATTCTACATATTTCTTGAAGTTTTAGCTAAAATAATAAGAGAACAAAGGAGATTAAGCAGATTCAAATTAGGAAGGAAGAAATCAAACTATGTATATTTGCAGATGATATGATTATATACATAAGTGACACCCAAAATTTTACCAGGAAACACCTACAGCTGATAAACACCTTAAGCAATGTAACAGGGTACAACATTAACTAAGAAAAAAGTCAATAGCCCTACTATACACAAATTATAAAAGAGCTGAAAAAGAAATCAGAGAAACTTCACCATTTATAATATCAATATATAGCATTAAATACCTTGTGATAACTCTTACCAGAGAAGTAACAGACCTATTTGACAGGAACCTTAAGTCACTGAAAAAATAAATTGAAGAAAATATTTTAAAAAGGAAAGATCTCCTATGCTGCTTGATAGATAGAATCTACATAGTAAAAATGGAAATCTTACCAAATCAATCTATAGATTCAATGCAATCCCCATCAAAATCACAACACAATTTTTATAGATCTTGAAAGAATAATACTTAATAGGGAAAAATAAGAAACCCAGAATGGCCAAAACAATCCTGTTAAATAATAGAACTTGAATAAGTATCACTATAACTGATGTCAAGCTATACTATAGAGCTACAGTAATAAAATCAGCCTGATACTGGCATAAAAATATACTTGTGGATCAATAGAAGTGAATTGAAGTCTCCATCCTTAATCTACAAACCTATAAACACCTAATTTTTAACAAGGAGGCAAAAAATACACAATGGAATAATGATTGTATCTTCAACAAATGATGTGGAAATAACTAAATAGTAGCATGTAGAAGAATGCAAATACATCCACATCTATCACCCTGCACAAAACTCAAATCCAAGTGGATCAAAGACCCAGATAGACTGTATGTAACAGAAAATAAAGTTGGAAATACTTTTCAAAGCATAGACACAGGTAACCACTTTCTAAAATATAACAGCAGTAGCACAGACTAAGAACATTTAATAAATGGAACCTCCTAGGAACCTCCTTAAACTGAGAAGCTTCTATAATGCCATGGTCAAGGTCAATAAGACAAAATGGCAGCCTGCAGAATAGAAAAATATCTTCAAAAATACTACAACTGCGAGAGGATTAATCTCTAAAATATATAGAGAATTCAAGAAGCTAGAGGTTAAGAATCCATGCAATCCAATTCATAAATAGGGTTCAGTGCTATAAATGGAATTCTTAACAGAACAATTAAAAATGACTGGAAGACACTTAAAGAATTGCTCAACATCTTTAGCCATGAGAGAAATGAAAACCAAAACAATTCTGAGATACTATCTTATACCAGTCATAATGGCTAATATCAAAAGCACAAATGACAGCTGGAAGGGATGTGGAGCAAGGGGAACACTCCTCTTTTGCTGGTGGGAGTATAAATTGTACAGCCACTTTGGAAAGCAGTATGGCAGTTCATCAGAAAACTGGGAAGCAATATCTCCGAGCAATCTCCAATCTATCAATACCATTATTAGGCATATACACAAAGGATACACATTCTTACACCCAGGACAATTGGATTAACAAATTTTGATAAATTTACACAATGGAGTACTACTCAGCATTAAGAAAAATACAACCTAGAATTTGCATGCAAATGGTTGGATTTGTAGAGTGTCATTCTGAGTGAGGTAACACAGGACCTGAAGGATAGACACTGTACATACTCACTTATAAGTAGATTTTAGATAAAAAGCAAAGAATATCCAGGCTGCAAACCATAACCCCTTAACATCTTTTAAACACAAGGAATTTAAAAGAGACATCCAGGGTTCCTCCTGCAAAGGGGAAATATAAAAGACCTCCTGAGTAAATTGGATAATAATGAAGCATGAGCAAGGGGAGGTGAGAACAAATCATGAGAGAAGAATATGGTTGAGTGAGTGGGCAACAAAAAGGGAGGAAAACCAAAGAAATGGATATCTTGATAGAGTAAGTCATTGTGTGGTTGGAGAGCAGGTGCTAAAAAAACCTTGAAGAACCAACAAGATGTCCCTCGCTAGGACTCCAAGCAATTGTGGAGAAGAAGGAGTATAAATAGGACTTTCCATATAATCAAATGAATGACCACCCTAATTGACATTATAGAACCTTCCTCCAGCAATGGACAGAAGTGGAAGCAGAGATCCATGGCAAAGTATCAGGTCAAGCTTCTGGTCCAGGTGAAGTGAGAGAGAAGAGAGTGTATATGAGCAAAGGGATCAGGATCAAAAGGAAGAGACCCAAAGAAATGGCTGACCCACCTTGGAACTCTTTTCTTCCCTGAGGAATGGATGGGGGATGGGATAGAGGGAGGTTGAGGGAGTACTCATCTGTGAGAAGGAAGGGCAAGCAGTAGTATATATGGGGAAAAAACTTTTAAATAAATAAAAAAATATTTAAATAAATTGTCATTTTATTTACAAACAAATGCATCCATTTTATTCATATTCTAAATTGATTTTTTAACCATCTTTTTTTTCTTTTTTTCTTCTTCTTCTTATTATGAATAAAGAAGTCAAACTTTCTAACCTTGTATATCCATATTCAAGGTCCCTTCCTCCTCCCACCACATCAGGTCATTCTCTCTTCTTCAAAAATCCCCATCCCCTCCCTGGGCAGGCTGCAGGCAGTCCCATGGTCCCACTGCCCCAATATTGTTTAGTTCACTCTCCACTGCTGGCAGATGCAGTTTTCTCCTCCCTCTCTCCATTCCTCCCTCCCTCAAGAGAGAGTCGGGTGTTCCTCTAGGGGAATTGGGGTCCTATGTGTCACTCCAGGATGTTTCTGATCCCAAGCTTTTCAGTGGTTGTGGTTTGCAGCTTGGGCATGCTTTGCTTTTTTCTTGTTTGTTTGTTTGTTTAGAGTCCACTAATGAGTGAGTACATCCCCTGCTTATCTTTCTGAGTTTGGGATACCTCACTCAGTAGGATATTCTCCAAATCCATCCATTTGCCTGTAAATTTTAGGAATCATTTTTTCTTACTGCTGAGTAGTATTCCATTATGTAGATGTACCACAGTTTGTTAATCCATTCTTCAGTTGAGGGACATCTAGGTTGTTTCCAGGTTCTTGCTATTACAAATAATGCTGCTATGAACATAGTTGAGTTAATGCCTTTGGAAGTGACTATGCATCTTTAGGGTATACACCCAGAAGTGGTATTATTGAGAACTTGGGGAGATTGATTCTCAAATATCTGATAAACCGCCATCCTGCATTCCAATGTGGCTCAACAAGTTTACACTCCCACCAACAATGGAGGAGTTTTCCCCTTGCTCCACAACCTCTCGAAAATAGACTGAAATCTGTGTGTTTTATCTTAGCCAATCTAACAGGTGTTAGGTGGTATCTCAAAGTTGTTTTGATTTGCATTTCTTTGATGGCTAAGGATGATGAGCACTTACTCAGGTGCCTTCCAGCCATTCGTAATTATTCTGCTGAGAATTCCCTTTTTAGATCTGAACCCAATTTTTTGATTGGGTTAGTCAAGGTTTTGGGCTCTAGATTCTTGAGTTCTTTATATATCTTAAAGATCAGTTCTCTATCATTCTAGAGTTGGTGAAAATCTTTTCCCATTCTGTAGGCTGTCATTTTGCCTATTGAGAGTGTCCTTGGCTTTACAGAAGCTTCTTAGCTACAGGAGAACCCACTTATTGATTGTTGGTCTTAGTGTCTGTGCCACTGGTGTTATATTTAGAAGGTGGTCACCTGTGCCAATTCAAAGAAGTGTATTTCCCACTTTCTTTTCTATCAAGTTTAAAGTGGCTAGGTTTATGTTGAGGTCTTTGATCCACTTGGATTTGAGTTTTGTGCAGGGTGACAGGCTAAGATCTATTTGCATTTTTCAACACACTTCCATCCAGCTATGCCAACACCATTTGTTACATATATTATCTTTTTTCCATTAAATATTTTGGGCCTCTTTGTCAAAGATCAGGTGCTCATAGGTTTTTGGGTTAATGTCTAGATCCTCAATTCTATTCCTTTGATCCACAAGTCTGTTTTTATGCCAGTACCAGGTTGTTTTTTATTACTGTAGCTCTATAGTATAACTTCAAGTCAGGGATGGTGATAACTCCTGAGGTTCTTTTGTTGAGTAAAATTGTTTTGGCATTCCTGGATTTCCTGTTATTCCAAATAAAATTGAGTATTGTTCTTTCAAGTTCCAAAAAATATTGTGTTGGGATTTTGATGGGCAGTGCATTGTATCTGTATATTGCCTTTAGTAGAATTTCCATTTTTACTATGTTGATCTTACCTATCCAGGAACGTGGGAGAGCTTTCCATTTTCTGACATCCTCTTCAATTTCTTTCTTCAATGATTTAAAATTTTTGTCAAATATGTCTGTTACATCTATGGTTATAGTTACTCCAAGGTATTTAATACTATTTGCAGCTATTATAAAGGGTAATGTTTCCCTTATTTCTTTTTCAGCTCTTCTATCTTTAGTGTATAGAAGGGCTACTGATTTCTTTGAGTTAATCTTGCATCCTGCTACATTGTTGAAGGTGTTTATTAGCCATAGCAGTTTCTTAGAAGAATTTTGTGGGTCACTTATGTATACAATCATATCATCTGCAATTAGAGATAGCTTCACTTCTTCTTTTCCAATTTGTATCCCCTTAATCTCCTTTTGTTCTCTTATTGCTTTAGCTAAAACTTCCGGAACTATATTGAATTGATAAGGGGAGAGAGGATATCTTTGTCTATTTCCAGATTTTAGAGGGATTGCTTTGATTTTTTTCTCCATGAAGTTTGATACTGGCTGTCTGCTTCTTGTAAATCACATTTATTATATTTAGATATTCTCCCTGTATTCCTGATCTCTCCAGGGTTTAATCACAATGGAGTGTTGAATTTTCTCAAAGGCGTTTTCAGCATCTAAGGATATGATCATGTGGTTTTCTTCCTTTAATTTGTTTATATGATGGATAATGTTTATGGTTTCTCGAATGTTAAACTAGCCCTGCATTTCTGGGATGAAGCCTAATTTTTCGTGGTGGATGATATTTTTTATACATTGTTGTATACAGTTTGCTAAAATTTTGTTGAGAATTTTCGCATCAATATTCATGAGGGAAATTGGTCTGTAATTCTTCTTCTTCCATGTGTCTTTGAGTGGCTGGGGTATTAGGGTAATTGTGGCCTCATAAAAGGAATTTGGCAATATTCCTTCAGTTTCTCCTGTGTGAAATAGTTTGAGGAGTAATGGTAGTAATTCTTCTTTGAATGTCTGGTAGAATTCGGCACTGAAACCATCTGGACCAGGGCTTTTATTTTTGGGGAGGTTTTTAATGACTGCTTCAATTTCCTTAAGGGTTATACGCCTGTTTAGGTAATTAATCTGATCTTCATTTAATTTTGGTAGATGGTACCTCTCCAGAAAGCTCTCCATTTCTTTGAGGTTTTCCATTTTTGTGGAATACAGGTTTTCAAAGTATGATCTGATAATTCTCTGTATTTCCTGGGGGTCTGTTGTTATGTCCCCCTTTTCATTTCTGATTTTGTTGATTTGAACACTCTCTCTTTGATTAGTTTGGCTAAGGGCTTATCTATCTTGTTGACTTTCTCAAAGAAACAACTCTTAGGTTCATTGGTTCCTTTTATTGTTCTATTTGTTTCAATTGTATTGATTTCAGCTCTAAGTTTGATTATTTCCTGCTGTTTACTCCTTCTAGGTGAGTTTGCTTCTAATTGTTCTGAGGCTTTCAGTTGAGCTGTTAGGTCTCTAGTGTGATATTTCTCTAGGTTTTTCATGTAGGCATCTAGCGCTGTGAATTTTCCTCTTAAGACTGCTTTCATTGTGTCCCACAAGTTTGAATATGTTGTGGATTCATTTTCATTAAATTCTAGGAAGACTTTGATTTCTTTCTTAATTTCTTCCTTAACACAGAGTTGATTCAGCTGAGTAATGTTTAGTTTCCATGAGGTGGTAGGCTTTCTTTTATTTGTGATAATGTTGAACTCTAACTTTTTGACCTGGTGGCCCGATATGTTACAAGGGATTATTTTCATTTTTTTTGTATCTATTGATATTTGCTTTATGACTAGTTATGTGGTGAATTTTGGAGAAATTTCCATGAGGAGCTGAGAAATATGTATATTCCTTTCATTATGGTGGAAGCTTCTGTACATATCTATTAAATCCATTTGCATCATAACCTCTTTTACCTTATTTCTATGTTGAGCTACTGTCTTGTTGACCTATCTAGGGTTGAAAGTGGGGTATTGAAGTCTCCCACTATTATGGTGTAAGAATTGATGCGGGATTGGAGCTTTAGCAGTGTATTTTTTACATATGTAGGTGCCCGTATATTAGGGGCATAAATATTTAGGATTGAAATTTCCTCTTGACCAAATTTTCCTGTGATGAATAAGTAATGACCATCTTGGCCCCTTTTAATTGCTTTTAGCTTAAAGTCTATTTTGTTAGAAATTAGAATGGCAACCCCCGCATGTTTCTTAGGACCATTTGACTGGAAAGTCTTTCCCAACATCTTTACTCTAAGCCTGTGTCTGTCTTTGTGGTTTAGGTGTGTTTCTTGTAGGCAACCGAAGGCTGGCTTCTGTTGTATCCATCTTGTTAGTGTGTGACATTTTATAGGAGATTTGAGTCCATTGACATTAAAGGATATTAGTGACCACTGATTGATATTTCCTGCCATTTTTTGGTGGTAACTTTTTTGTATTTCCTTTCTCTGGAGTATTCTTCTGTGGAATTATTGATTGTTTGTGGTTTCATGGGTGCATCTCGGGTCCTTATGTTGGAGTTTTCCCTCTAATACTCTCTGTAGGGCTGAATTGGTAGATAGATAGTTTCAGTCTGACTTTGTCATGAAATATCTTGTTTACGCTGTCTATGGTGATTGATAATTTTGCAGGATATATTATTCTAGTTTGGCAGCCATGTACTTTTAGTGTCTGTATAACTTCTGCCCAAGCCCTTCTAGCTTTCATCATTTCCATTGAATAGTCAGGTGTATTTCTGATGGGTTGGCCTTTATATGTAAGTTGGCCCTTTTCTTTTGCAGTTCTTAATTTTTTTTCTTTTTTCTGTATGGTTTTTGGCTTGATTATAATGTGGCGCGCTGACTTTTTTGGGGGGTCATATCTATTTGGTGTTCTGTAAGCTTCTTGAATCTTTATAGGCATTTTTTTCTTCAGATTAGGGAAGTTTTCTTCTATGATTTTATTGAAAACATTATTTATGCCTTTGAGCTGGTATTCTCCTTTTATTCCTATTATTCTCAAGTTAAGTCTTTTTATGGTGTCCCAGATTTCCTGAACATTTTGAGTTATGGCTTTTTTGTTTAGTATTTTCTTTGACCGATATATCTATTTGAGCTACTGAGTCTTCTACTTCAGAGATTCTATCTTACATCTCTTGAACTCTGCTGGTTATGCTTGTATCTCTGGTTTCAGCTTTTTTCTTCAGGTTTGCCTCATTTTGTGCCTTTTTTATTGCTTCTATTTCAGTTTTTAGTTCCTGGCATGTCTCTTTCATTTTCTGATTTACTTTTTCTTGGTTTTCTTTCATGGATTTGTTCATCTCTTCCAATTTTTTGTTTGTATTTTCTTCTATTTCTTTAAGGCATTGTTTCATATCTTCTTTGAGAGCTTCGATGATTATCATAAAGGAATTTTTGGTGTTGCTTTCTTCTTTTTCTCCTTCATTTCTCAGTTCAGGCCTTGTAGTTGTAGGACTGCCACTTTCTTCTGAAGTTGTCTTGTTGTTCTTTACATTATTATATATATTTTTGCACTGACATCTTCCTGTGGCTTCAGTGGTTCACGATTAGGTGTATCCTAGCCAGTTGTAGCATGCGGGCTTGTGTGTCTCTTGTCACCTCTGAATAAAAGTTCTTCTCAATCTCTACCTTGTCTCTGGGCAAGGGACTGGATTTCAAGTCTTCAATCCTTCTCTGATTGATCAGTTGGAGGAAGGTGGCAGTGCAAATTCCCTCAGCAGCATCTGGCGGGACCCTGGCAGACTGAGTTTACCTCTGTCTGCTACAGAGTGTGTGGGCACAAGCTCCACAGACAGCCCCTTGTCCCAGAACCGGAACCCAACCAGAACAATATTTTCCCTGGCAAGGATTCAGGCACTGGGGCCTGCTGAACCCACCTCACCTTTGGGCGGAGTCTGAGACTGTCTTTCAGAGTCCTCAGTCCTTATTCATTTGATCCCTTGGAGGTGTATGGTTGTGCAAAATCCCTCAGCAGCAGCTGGGGGGACCCTGGCAGATCGAGTTTATCTCTGTCTGCTACAGAGTGTGTGGGGACAAGCTCCACATACAGCCCCTGTTCCAAGAACTGGAACCCGACTGGAACACCTGATTTTTTAAAAATTCTTTAAAAATGTTCTATAAGTTTTTATTTTAGATACATATGTAGAGTTTAATGCATTATTTTACATTTAATATTTATTTAAGATGTTTTCTGGATTTTTTTTGCTTGTTACCATTGATATTTGCCCAAGTTAGCACAGTTAATAATTTCTTTGTATATATTCTAACTTTCAGCATCTATATTTTGCTTCATTCTATATTTAAAGGTATGAGTATTCTCTTAATTCATTAAACACATGCATAAATTTTGCTTTTTTCATTATTTGAATACCCATTAACCTTTAAAATTATTTTCTTTATGTATGGCACTAAATCTAATAATATGTTTCAATTTAAATGTTACTTGTAAGTATTTAAAAATGGTTTTACTATGAAATAGTTATAAATATATTTTAATGCTCATTATTCATTCTGGATGATTTAATAAGGAATGTTTAAAGTTTTAAACAAACAATTGTGAATTAGACTTGCTTTTTGTTGTATGATGTGTATGTGTTATGTCTACCTGTATACTTGTGTAACACATGGTTGTAATCTAGTATGTAAATTTTAGGAACCAAACATAGGTCATCTAAAAGAAATACAAGTACCCTTAATCCTTGAACCACTTCTCCAATCTCTACAATTGTCTTTTGACAATATCTAAATTTTAAATCGAGGTCTAGTCCATGTGAGACATAATTTCTGGAACTATTTAACTATTCTTTCTTGACTGGAGAGAGTCAAGATTTATGAATTATTCACAACTATTTTAAGTGAACTTGTATTAAATATTTACTGAGAATCCAGTGTGTAATTTTTCTACAAGAACAGGAAATCATGTTTTTGACTATATATATTTTCTTTCTTTTCAGAGTAAAAGTAGCATTGCTATTATTTCTTCATTCTTATACCAAATTTCATTCCCAAGGCTCGGGCAGCCCAAATATAGTATAAGAAACCACTGCCACAGCAGGGCAGTTAGCTTTCAAAAGCCTTGGAAAGATACATGAATATTTTAGGTTTGATATTTTTACTGAATTTATACAAGATTTTGCATCACCACTTTGCCAAATGGCATGTGTGTCTAAGCCATCAAAGTGCAGAGCTCACACTAACACTGACACTAAATACATCCTAATATGTTACTCATTAAGTAGCAAAGATGCCACATGCAAGTAGTAAGTCTGAATATTAAACCACTGAACAATATACATAACTGTCAAACTTTTTCTCTCCTCTTTTTAGACACTGTATTTTACTACATAGCCCAGGTTTTCCTAAAACTTATAATCTGCCTGCCTTATCACATCACTGTTGATTCTATAGATGTAAAGCATCATGGCCCACTTAATGTTTCCATATAAATGTGGTGTCACCCTCTCATAAGTGTATCCATCAATATATCCTGAAGTCAAGAATTTAAAGTTACCTACACCGAAACCTTTACTATTCCATAGTATTTCAATGTGTATGCTGTTAAACATCTCAAGCTTTGTAAATATGTTTCATGACTGGAAGAACTTAGGACTTAACCGTTCATTTTCTGAGGACAAAACATGATTCTAATTGTTTGTAAAGGCAGTTGTTTGTTTAATAAAAAAGTGCATCAGCTAACTTTTAATAGAATGCCATCTAAAACAAGATCATTCATGTTGGTCCTAACAATTTCCTAGCTCCTATCTGTTTCACAGTATTAAACTCTGAATATAAATTTGAACTTATATTTAAATGTAACTTAGGGTTTCTAATACATGAGGAGTGTGGCTTGCAAAAACAGTTAAAATTATATGATATGATTTAAAAGCATTCTGTATTAGCTTTCAATGGCAAGCCATATTAATGGTGTCTGGGAATAATTGTCTTCACAAAAAAAGTATGTATTTTAAAATGCAATTTCATTACAGCAATCAACACTAGCTTCTAATATTATTTCAACCTAAGATACACAATTTATTTGTATTTTAGGTATAATTCCATAGGCATTAGTTTATATCAATAATACTGCTGGAATGATATAACATTGAAAAATCAGACTTATCAACTTATAAAAGCCAAAATTTCAGGTATTAAAGAATCAAGATGTTTTTGCTGTTTTATTTCTGAGAAGAAATGCCATGACCACAACAACTTTTACAAAGAAAAAACATTTCATCGGGCCTGGTTTACAGGTTCAGAGCTTTAGTTCACTATTGGCAAGGCAGGAGGGATGGTAGCCTGGATGAAGACATGGTGCTGAAAGAAATAGCTGAAAGTTCTAAATCTGGATTGACAGGCAGCAGGAAGAGAGTGTGACAATGGGTCTGGCTTGAACTTCTGAAACCCCTAAGAGCACTCTGTAGTGCATGTCTTCCAATAAGGTCACACCTACACCAACAAGGCCACACCTACTCCAACAAGGCCACACCTACACCAAGAAGGCCACACCTCCAGTAATGACACCAGACATGTCTAAATATGCTGAAGGTAGCATATTACATATTGCCTAGACTTGGGAAAGCAGCATTATGGAGGCATGCAGAGAAGCAGCATTTATCTCTATTATGAAGAGTAATAACCTACAGAATACATTTCCGATATTGAGTATTGAACCTAAGGCTTCAAAGTTGCTGAATAAGCCCTCTTCTGCATCTTCAGCCCAATAGAGGTTCAACAGCTTCTTACAACCAAGATCACATATTATTGCATTACCAGAAATCTCTCAAATGATATCCATAAATATCAGTTCTGCTGGCACACAGCACAAAGCATATGTAATTCTCCAGGGAAGAACATCATATGTACCATGTCCCCAGGCAGAAGAGTCTCAGAATGAAACACAAGTGTCTGTGCTAACACCTTGCCCACATTCCATTACAAAGTAACACCTTTCATCAGCCCTCCTGGGGAACCTCTGAAAACCAATACTCTTGGCATCTATAAAGGGAAAGCAAGTAATTTCCCATTAAGAAAAACACAAATGATAATACCTGGCATTTGCTATATGGTAGATTGCTGTGAAACCTAGAATGCTGTAAATCAAAAACACTTCAGCAGGTTAGGGGGAGGGGAAGCTCTTATTGGAGGTTTTTCCTCTCAGTTCCTGTACAAAGTTAGATTAACTGGGTTTCATCCACTTGGCCTTGTGGCTTGTTCATGAAGCTGTCTGAAAATTTGCTTTGAAAATGAACTAAGAATATGCCAGAAAATCAATAGTAAAATAAAATACATAAGATAAATTAAATGAGTTTTACCAAATCATGGCACAGTGAAAGTTGCCATGAGCTAGGAAACTACTATTTCTTTATGAAAGACTACAAAAATAAAGCTCCTATGACCTTTGAGTAGTTGAGATTTCATCCTCATTCTAAGCTCCTCATAAAAGCTGTGAAAAATATAACTGAACAGGATGGGAGAAGCATCCTGCAGATACAGCACACTGTGTGTATGTGTGAGGCAGAGACATTTGTTCACAAACCTGCCAGAAGCAGAGTGGGACTAGGGTGGATGATTCCCTTGGAATACTGATTCTGAAAACTCTGTAGGGTTACTACAGGCTTCGAAGCTGAACACAGACCACTGGGAAGTTGGTTAGCAGAGCTTCTAGAGAACTGATTAGGCTTCTGTGTCTTCTCAATGACTGGGAACTCCACATGCGTCATCTGGCAACATTCACATTTATGCTGCTGCAGAGCTTGACCTCAGGGATTTGAGGAAATATTGCATAAGGATGAAAAGGGCACAAATTATTTTTCATGGATTTGCTCACAACCCCTGTGGCATCCACCAACAATTTAGGTTTCAGCTTCCCTTTTCAGAAAGCCAGCTATCTCCCAGCAAATAATCATTCACAGTACTATCTATTGTACCCAACAGACAGCCTGGTTAGTGTTGCTCAGTTAGGTGTGCTCAGTCCTCAAGTGAGAGGTGAAGAGCATCATGACTAGACTGCAGAGAAACAGAGAATGGGGACCCAGAGCTGAATCCAAGAGCTTCCCTACAGCCATTATGAGACTTAGCTATTTCCCTCTCTGTACAAGAGGTACAGATGCCCACCTGCACTTGTCTCTTTGCCTATGGCTCCCTATGTCTTTGGCAGCCCACCCACACAGACAGCAGCATTGTTCCACATTGCCTGCATGTGATCATTGCTACAGCCAAAGCTGCTTAGAGAAACAATTTTCTTTGAAATTTTTGTTAAGACCACATTTACTATGTTGTTTTATTTACAAATTCCCTTACAGTTCTTTTATTTATCTATTCATAAAATTTGAGTCGATACTGCTGCATACAGAAACATTCATTAGTTTCATGTCATTTCAGGAGTTTTATTGTAATGTCTTTCTATCTTAAGTATTTTCAATGCCATTAAATGAATGACAGTTGTGTTTGGTTTCCATTTATCTGCTATACATGTTTTCTGTTGTGTTGCTTTTTAATTTTTGTTATTATTATTTTGGTTTCAAAAATGAAGTAATGTATTACAAGTATGAGATCTTTCATGGTCAATATGTAAATAAATAATTTAATTTAGATAATATTGATTCCCTTTAAAGCTATTGTATTTTTTTATCTTGTTTACAACATATTTTTGTTTTATTTTTTTCAATATTCCTCCTTTGGGGGGGCGTTAATAAACTTTTATTTATCTCTCCATATTTAGTGTTAGTGTTTAAAGCAATTTTATTTTACTATAATAAAACACCTGACATTGGTTATGTTTTTTAAAAAGTAGTTCATCTCAAAATTATTGATTCCAGTAAGTTTTAAAACAAGGTGTCAGATTAAGGTGAGGATGGCATTATGAGAACTCCACAAAGAAGGACAAAGGGAATCAGCCATGTAGACGCAAAGTACTCTGACCTTACAATAATCTACTTTTATGAAGTTACCTAAGTCTTATAAGAACTGTGTCTTACCTGTATGAAATTGGTGCCCCCCTGAAAAAGTACTCATCATCTTTAGCTATCAGAGAAATGCAAATCAAAACAACTTTGAGATACCACCTAACACCTGTTAGATTGGCTATGATAAAAGGCACAGATGACAGCCTATGCTGGAGAGGATTCAGAGCAAGGGGAACACTCCTCCATTGTTGGTGGGAGTGTAAGCTTGTTCAGCCACTTTGGAATGCAATATGGTGGTTTCTCAGAAAATTGAGAATCAATCTCCTCAAGGACCCAGGAATACCACTTCTGTATGTATACCCTAAAGAGGCACATTCACACTCCAAAGGTATTAGCTCAACTATGTTCATAGCAGCATTATTTGTAATAGCAAGAACTTGGAAACAACCTAGATGTTCCTCAACTGAAGAATGGATTAACAAACTGTGGTACATCTACACAATGGAATACTACTCAGCAGTAAGAAAAAAATGATATCCGAAAATGTGCAGGCAAATGGATGGATTTGGAGAATATCCTCCTGAGCGAGGTATCACAAACTCAGAAAGATAAGCAGGGGATGTACTCACTCATTAGTGGACTCCAAACAAACAAACAAATAAACAAACAAGAAAAAAGTCAAGCATGCCCAAGCGGCAAACCACAACCACTGAACAGCTTGGGATCAGAAACACCCTGGACTGACCCTTTGGACCCCACTCCAACTATAGGAACACCTGACTCACTCTTGAGGGAGGGGGGACAAAACTGGATTTGGCCTGAGTGGAGACTGATCCAAGCATTATTGGGTCAGTGACACCATAGGACTGTTTGTTCCCTGCCCAGGGAGGGGATGGGGAGTTGTGGAGAAGAAAAATGACCTGATGTGGTGGGAGGGGGAAGGGACCTTGAATAAGGATATACAGGGATGGAAAAAAAATTCAGAGGGAAAGCTGCACACAAGTATATATATGTGTAGCAATCTTATTTGCATTATCACCCTTGATAAGTCATGCTTATGATTTTTATCTTCTTTATAGTTATAGTTAACTTTTCAGCATTTTAAATTCATTTTATTGTTTTTTTGATAAATACAAAGTAAATAAAGAAGAAAAAATTAAATAAAAGAAAGTAACAATAAAAAGAAAAGAAATTGGTGTAACCATCCTCTTCAAGAGCCAGATCTTAAAGACTTTTCCATATTGTGGACTAAATGTATAACTTGGCAAGTTTTGCACTGAATGTCCAAGCCAAACATGCTCCACCTGAAACTAAGTCCCTGCAATATTCACCAGTACCAAGGCAAAATAGAACTTTTTAAGATATTCTTTTCATTTATTGTCCAATATAGTCAGGATTTCTTTGGACTTCAACCTCCTGGATAATGACATGGAGAAGGCTTTTTCACAAGCTCTTAAAACTTCAGTTAAACCATTTGTATTGATCTGTGTCCTGCCATAGGACATCCTCAATGCTATAAGGTTAACTTCCTCCTCATCAAGCAGGCAAGTCTTCCTCACCTCAGATTCTTTTGCAGAGTTCCTAGCTAGCTCCAGAAGTTCTGCCTATCTTCTTCTGTCTAGGTATTAACCATTTAGCTTTTCATTAAACTGATCAGATAGTACCTTAGGCAGGTGAGGAAAGACAGAGAGAGACACATTTTCACACAGTATACAAAAAAAATTTCCCAACAGCCCAACTCTTCTTATATTATACATTTAGGACATTTTATTCCTATAAAGGAGAGTGAATGGTAACAGGCTTAAATGAGGCCAACTTCTTAATCCTTCACAGTAGATTCATTTAGTCATGACTGAGGCAGATAGTTGGGATCTATAGAAATGTATATGTGCAAAGCTCTAATTTTATTTTGGATCACAGTGTCAAAAAACATAACTGTTTCTAAATCATATTTCCCTTTATTTTTGCATTCAGCATATAAGATCATGTCATTAGCAGATTCCTCCCAAGTTGGTCAGTACACTCAGGAAGTAATTTTGTTCTTCAATTGTAAATCCTTTGCTATCTCTTCAAAATATTATTTTATAATAATCAATTCAAAACTATAATCTTTAATTTATGGTGGAAATTGTTTGGGATATAATGTTTACAAAGTTTTTTGTAGTAGAATGGCTTGGGTATAGCTTAAGATCCTAGATAAATTCCTCCACTTTGCTTCCACAGAATTGATGATTACTCCACATGAAAGAGTTTTAACAGAGAGCTAAATCTTCTCATGTCCAAAATAAGTTATATAATTGGCTTTCTTTAGAACTGTTTTTTTATAAAAAATTATCATTTCTATTTCTGTTATAACACACTATGGGTAGAAATAATATACTCTGTTGGTTAGTTTAAGCATAAAGTGCCCTTCTAAAGTTAGGTATCACAATTATATAAATTTTGTAAGGAAAAGCTTAGGCAAAATGAACATGGGTAGAAAGCAGTCTTTTAAGGATTTGAAACAACTTAGCTGTAGGTTAAACTGAGAAGCACTTGAAGAGCAGGCTGTTCTACATTATACTATCCACTGTGTTTTCCTTATTCAAATCATTCTCTTATGAGGAAGCATTCCATCTGTGGTACTACATTTTCATTAGATGGTAGAAGTAAGATCATCATGAAATAACTGAAGTCAAATTTATATTGTATGTATCATGGCCTGCAAGGCAAAGACACTAACGTTTGGTTCTTTCTAAATGACATTCACCTGAATTATGAGCTGCCCCAATGTATCTGAGGCAAGCTAATATTTACCTGGGCTTTTTGTGATTATTTAGCAATGAGGAAGTGAGGTGTCCCAGGTTTATGCCACCAAGCTTATTGTGCTTCAAGATCCACATTTTCTTTTTTAAATTGGATATGACAATGTTCAATTTCTCAATAAATTAGTGTTCCATATTCAGCACTTTCTGAGATCATTTGATTCAAAAGCAAAGAGACATCACAACTTATGGATGTAATTTCATCATCGTCATTATTGATGCAGTAGTAAAAGAGCACAGCATTTGTACAGACACTATGTGTTCAGTGACTGCAGCTTGCCATTGTAAACAACACATGTTGCCCATTTAGGCTCCAACAATGTGTTAAATTCTCAAGCCTATTATAAATGCATGCATGAAAGTTTCTGATGGTTATTGGAAAGGAGGATGTTGCTGCTTTCCATATGAAGTATCATATAATTAGAGACAGTACACATCTTCACAGCAAAAGCAACAAAACCTCTAAAGTACTGCTGAATAATGCACACAAATTATACTCTCAGAGTTAGAATTACTCATGATTTTTGTTTCCTTTTCAAAAATTGAGCCAGTGTATTTTATCTGCTTGCACATTTAATCCATTAATAAGGATTTGAAAATGTACTGGAAGTACAACATCATTTCAGACACTATGAGTCAGTTCTAGTCTTTCAAAGAGCAGATGGCAAGCGGTACAAGAGAAAAGTTGAATAAATATACATAAAAGATAAAAGAATATGAAAATATAGGAGCTTGGGAAGCAAGAGTGAAACTTGTAAAGAAAGACAGAAAACAAGAAGGAAAATAAAAAAATGAAGGGAATATATTTGAGATGAGAAAATATTGTACTGGAAGATCACTTGATTGTATTTTCATTTGCATGTATCTGAATCAAACTGCACTATAGAAGTGAAGCTATCTCTACTTGCAGATGATACGATTGTATACATAAGTGACCCACAAAATTCCTCCAAGGAACTGCTATAGCTGAAAAACACCTTCAGCAATGTAGCAGGATACAAGATTAACACAAAGAAATCAGTAGCCCTTCTATAGACTGAAGATAGAAGAGCTTAAAAAGAAACAAGGGAAACATTACCTTACATAATAGCTACAAATAGTATTAAATACCTTGGACTAACTATAACCAAAGAAGTAACAGACCTACTTGACAAAAACTTTGAATCACTGAAGAAAGAAATTGAAGAGGATATCAGAAAATGGAAAGCTCTCCCATGTTCCTGGATTGGTAGGATCAACATAGTAAAAATGGCAATTCTACCAAAGGCAATCTACAGATTCAATACACTGCCCATCAAAATCCCAACACAATATTTTTTGGACCTTGAAAGAACAATACTCAATTTCATTTGGAATAAAAGGAAAGCCAGGATTGCCAAAACAATTTTACTGAACAAAAGAACCTCAGGAGGTATCACCATCCCTGAATTCAAGCTATACTATAGAGCTACAGTAATAAAAACAGCCTGGTACTGGCATAAAAACAGACTTGTGGACCAATGGAATAGAATTGAGGATCCAGACATTAACACAAAAACCTATGAACACCTGCTCTTTGACAAAGAGGCCCAAAACATTCAATGGAAAAAAGATAGTATATTTAACAAATAGTGTTGGCATAGCTGGATAGAAGTGTGTAAAAAAAATGCAAATAGATCTGAGCCTGTCACTCTGCACAAAACTCAAATCCAAGTGGATCAAAGGCCACAACTTAAACCCAGTCACTTTGAACTTGATAGAAAAGAAAGTGGGAAATACACTTCTACGAATTGGCACAGGCGACCACTTCCTAAATTTAACACCAGTGGCACAGACACTAAGACCAACAATCAAAAAGTGGGATCTCCTAAAGCTAGGAAGCTTCTGCAAAGCTAAGGACACTGTCAATAGGACAAAACGCCAGCCTACAGAATGAGAAAAGATTTTCACCAACCCTACAAGTGATAGAGGACTGGGCGCTAAGATATATAAAGAGCTCAAGAATCTGGAGCCCAAAACCTTGAATAACCCAATCAAAAAATGGGGTAGAGATCTAAAAAGGGAATTCTCAGCAGAGGATCTACGAATGGCTGAAAGGCACCTGAAAAAGTGCTCTTCATCTTTAGCCATCAGAGAAATGCAAATCAAAACAACTTTGAGATACCACCTAACACTTGTTAGATTGGCTAAGATAAAAGGCACAGATGACAGCCTATGTTGGAAAGGATTCAGAGCAAGGGGAACACTCCTCCATTGTTGGTGGGAGTGTAAGCTTGTTCAGCCACTTTGGAATGCAATATGGTAGTTTCTCAGAAAATTGAGAATCAATCTCCTCAAGGACCCAGCAATACCACTTCTGTGTGTATACCCTAAAGAGGCACATTCATACTCCAAAGGTATTAGCTCAACTATGTTCATAGCAGCATTATTTGTAATAGCAGGAACCTGGAAACAACCTAGATGTTCCTCAACTGAATAATGGATTAACAAACTGTGGTACATCTTCACAATGGAATACTCCTCAGCAGTAAGAAAAATTGATATCCTAAAATTCGCAGGCAAATGGATGGATTTGGAGAATATCCTCCTGAGCGAGGTATCACAAACTCAGAAGGATAAGCAGGGGATGTACTCACCCTTTAGTGGTCTCTAAACAAACAAACAAGAAAAATGCAAAGCATGCCCAAGCTGCAAACCACAACCACTGAACAGCTTGGGATCAGAAACACCCAGGACTGACCCTTTGGACCCCACTCCAACTATAGGAACACCTGACTCACTCTTGAGGGAGGGGGGACAAAACTGGATTTGGCCTGAGTGGAGACTGATCCAAGCATTATTGGGTCAGTGGCACCATAGGACTGTCTGCTCCCTGCCCAGGGAGGGGATGGGGAGTTGTGGAGAAGAAAAATTACCTGATGTGGTGGAAGAGGGAAGGGTCCTTGAATAAGGATATACAGGGATGGAAAAAAAATTCAGAGGGAAAGCTGAACACAAAGCAAATATTTGTGTAGCAATCTTATTTACATTATTACCCTTGATAAGTCATGCTTATGATTTTTATCTTCTTTATAGTTATTGTTAACCTTTCAGCATTTTAAATTCATTTTACCGTTTTTTTGATAAATACAAAATAATTAAAGAAGAAAAAAATAAAATAAAAAAGACATGCAGCCACCAAGTAAACAACTGTAATGTTACATTTCATACCATAAATTTGATGCTTAATCTCAACATCTCTCCCCACTCCACCTAAATTTTGCTCTCACTAAAGTAATTACTTCTATTATTACCTAAAAATACAATTCTTAAAACAAACATATTAGAAAATCTGTCTTTTTAAGAAATATAATACAATCCAAATTAAAAGTTACTTAAATATAGTGAGTTTGTTAGTTTTACATAGTTGGTTGTAAGACAATTCAACTTCGTACGTCAACTAAGAAAGCATTAAAAGGTAAGAAACAATAAAAATATAGAAAGAAACATCTAGTGAAAAAATATGATGCTACTTACAAACAAATCACAGCACAAAGAAATAATTTTAATGTTAGAAAATACCAAATGACTCTAGTTATTTTAAGATGATTTTGCTACAGCAGCCTGCCAACTATTATAAAATAAAGAGAATGTTATTCATTTTATAAAATAAAAGGAGACTATAATATTGTAAAGTGGCATTCATGATAAAAATGGCTTCTTTTACATTTCAGTCAAATAAGTCAGACATCAGAAGAAATCCAGCCTTCACAATATTTGACTAGGATTTGAAGTGTCAAGGAATGGCTGAATCTCAGGTTGGAGTCTGCTTACAGTGAAAGATTTGGTACTCATTCTTTCTAGACTCTTAGACATGGCCGTCTGATCAGGAATCTTGGGGAATCCTGCTACTTACAAAAATCCACCTTCATTATTCTATAAGCTATTTTTTGTTAAATGCTGCAGAATATTAAGTAAAACACCTCTACTGGCCTGAAATTTATATATCATATCTAAAGGTATAAAATAGAAACTAGTTGTAAAGCAGAACTATACCTACAGTTATTGCATATTGTATTTCTACCATTAAAAAAGAGAATAAAGGGCATTCAAATGGTAGGAACAATAATTGCAATTAATGTGGTCATTAACATAAATTCATAAAGAAGTGATATAGAAGATAAAGTATGGTGCATCTACTTGGTACTGCTGCTCTCATAGACAACTCTGAGGAAGATGAGTCTTGGGAGTTCTTTAGAAATCTACAGCCTTGCTCCAGACAACTAAGAGCAAGGCTATGATTGAACTTGATCATCTGTGGTATTCCCCACCATGTTGTCTTTAAAAATAATCTATGCAAATGGAAAGCTCTCCCATGATCCTGGATAGGTAGGATCAACATAGTAAAAATGGCAGTTCTACCAAAGGCAATCTACAGATTCAATGCACTGCCCATCAAAATCCCAACACAATATTTTTGGACCTTGAAAGAACAATACTCAATTTCATTTGGAATAAAAGGAAAGCCAGGATTGCCAAAAGAATTTTACTGAACAAAAGAACCTCAGGAGGTATCACCATCCCTGACTTCAAGCTATACTATAGAGCTACAGTAATAAAAACAGCTTGGTATTGGCATAAAAACAGACTTGTGGACCAATGGAATAGAACTGAGGATCCAGACATTAACCCAAAAACCTATGAACACCTGATCTTTGACAAAGAGGCCCAAAATATTTAATGGAAAAAAGATAGTATATTTAACAAATGGTGTTGGCATAGCTGGATGGAAGTGTGTAGAAAAATGCAAATAGATCTGAGCCTGACACCCTGCAAAAAACTCAAATCCAAGTGGATCAAAGACCTCAACTTAAACCCAGTCACTTTGAACTTGATAGAAGAGAAAGTGGGAAATTAACTTCTACAAATTGGCACAGGCGACCACTTCCTAAATTTAACACCAGTGGCACAGACACTAAGACCAACAATCAATAAATGGGATCTCCTGAAGCTTGGAAGGTTCTGCAAAGCCAAGGACACTGTCAATAAGACAAAATGCCAGCCTACAGAATGGGAAAAGGTTTTCACCAACCCTACAAGTGATAGAGGACTGAACTCTAAGGTATATAAAGAGCTCAAGAATTTAGAGCCCCAAATCTTGAATAACCCTATTAAAAAATGGGGTAGAGATCTAAAAAGGGAATTCTCAGCAGAGGAACTACGAATGGCTGAAAGACACCTGAAAAAGTGCTCTTCATCTTTAGCCATCAGAGGAATGCAAATCAAAACAACTTTGAGATACCACCTAATACTTGTTAGATTGGCTAAGATAAAAGACACAAATGACAGCCTATGCTGGAGAGGAAGCAGAGCAAGGGGGACACTCCTCCACTCTTTGTGGGAGTGTAAGCTTGTTCAGCCACTTTGGAATGCAATATGGTGGTTTCTCAGAAAATTGAGAATCAATCTCCCCAAGGACCCAGCAATACCACTTCTGGGTGTATACCCTAAAGAGGCACATTCACACTCCAAAGGTATTAGCTCAACTATGTTCATAGCAGCATTATTTGTAATAGCAAAAACCTGGAAACAACCTAGATGTCCCTCAACTGAATAATGGATTAACAAACTGTGGTACATCTTCACAATGGAATACTACTCAGCAGTAAGAAAAAATGATATCCTAATATTCGCAGGCAAATGGATGGATTTGGAGAATATCCTCCTGATTGAGGTATCACAATCTCAGAAAGATAATCAGGGATGTACTCACTCATTAGTGGTCTCTAAGCAAACAAACAAAAAGAAGCCAAGCATGCCCAAGCTGCAAACCACAACCACTGAACAGCTTGGGATCAGAAACACCCTGGACTGACCCTTCGGACCCCACTTCAGCTATAGGAAAACCTGAGTCACTCTTGAAGGAGGGGGGACAAAACTGGATTTGGCCAGGAGTGGAGACTGATCCAAACATTATTGGGTCAGTGGGACCATAGGACTATCTGCTCCCTGCCCAGGGAGGGGATGGGGAGTTGCAGAGAAGGAAAATGACCAGATGTGGTGGAAGGGGGAAGGGGCATTGAATAAGGATATACAGGGATGGAAAAAAAAATTCAGAGGGAAGGCTGAACACAAAGTAAATATATGTGTAGCAAACTTATTTGCATTATCACCCTTGATAAGCCATGCTTATGATTCTTATCCTCTTTACAGTTATTGTTAACTTTTCAGCATTTTAAATTCATTATACTGTTTTTTTCATAAATACAAAATAAATAAAGAAAAATAATGATGGACTAGAGAAGATATCAATTAATAAAGCACAGAGGCCTGAAGTTGGTCCTCCAGAAACTTCATTAATTTTTTTTAAAATAATAATCTATGCTTTTGTGCAACCAGAGATTAAGTTTGTGATCCAATTACCCTAGGAGAAATCCTTGACTCAAATACTATCAACCAGAAAAATATGAGATTTTATTTTAATATTTCTTTATATTGATTGCTAAAGAAAGTTATTGTTACATCAGTGCTGAAGGAAGATGAAGTGAAATGTAATGAGATTATGTTGTTACATTGTAAATAATTGTCATGCCCACTCATTTAATAGAAACACTGATTGGCTGAAAGCAGACAGGAAGTTTAGGCAGGGCTAGCAGACTGGAAAAACTTTGGGAACAGGAAGAGCATTGCAGAGAAACTAGAGAGACACCATGGAGACACAAGAATGAAATGCCAGCAGAAGCAGAGTAAAGAAGTTTAATGCTATTGTGAAAAAAAAGGTCTTGAGCAGCATGGCTAAAAAGATTAATAAAAATAGGTTGAGTTACAAAGAAAGAACTAGATAGCAATATGTCTAAGCCATAGGTCAATCAGCATAAAATTAATAGAAGCTTCTGTGTGTTTCTGTGGGATTGCATGACTGTAGATCTGGACTACAGGTTGGACAGGACAGAAACTCAATACTACACGAAAGGGTCCCCGAAGCAGGAATCCTAATCAGAGACATTCCCATATCCCACTGTTAGAAGTGTTAGGAACCCACAAGAAGCCAAGCTACGTAAGTCTAACATATGGAGTTCAGTCTCTGTGAGCCCCTTTGAGCCCTAGTTTATTGATTCTGTGAGGTGTTTTTTGTTGTGTTCTGATTCTTACAGTTCACACACTCCTTTTTCCTCTTTTCCCACAGGATTTCCAGTTTCATCCAAGTATTTCTTAAGTAAGGCAAAAATAGAAGAACGTAGATCCATAGATTACTTAAAATGTACTCAACACTCAACAAATTTGGTAATAAGTGAGAGAAAGCCCAATATCTACAAATAATATTTGCAGTTCATAACAATTATAGGTTGTTAATGCATACCATGTAAAAGAATTTTACTAGTCTACAGGAATAGTTGACAAAAGACTCAGCAAACATATATATGCCTGAAGCCAAGCTTGATGGAAAGAAACTGATCCCCGTGGTTCCACATGATGGAAAGGTTATTGGTTCCTATAACTGTCTGAGAATGTTGTCTCATCCCTACAAATGTCCTGTAGCAAGCACATCACCATATACCTATACAGTTAAGTATTTAGATGAAATAATTTATAACCCTAACAACAAATCATAAGACAAATAATACAAATAGATGCTAAATTAGAAATCAGTATCTACAAATCTACAGAAAAAGGAAATATCTATGGCTAATAGCTACAAGAAAGTACACTTCTTATTAGTTAAAGAAAATCCTAATTTTCACACAATGGATATTGCCTAAATTACCAACATATAAAGATCTAAAAGTACTAATATTTTTCTAGGACAAGGAAAATAAGGAAATTTACATATCAACTTGTTATATCAAAATTGATATGAGTTTGACAGTATAGTAAAATTTTACAAAATTAGATTAATATTGTCTGATCTATCAACACCATTTGTCACAAAAATTGAAGACTATACCAGAATGTGTACTCAGTCATTGTCTTAATCAAACTTCAATATCTATCAATAAGGTAATAGAAATTAATATAAATCTTTTGTAATGAAGATATTCAGATGGTAAGAAATATAAAATAATTAATGATTTGCCTATCAAAATTGACTTCAGAAATGTAATGCCACTGTGTTTATAAAATGTACAGTGTTTGGAAAAGAGAGATAACCGGGGGCTGGAGAGATAGCTCAGTGGTTAAGGAAAAGAAAATAACCAAAAAGACATGCAGGGCCTGATGACAGCATCTACAAATTTACTCTTTATTTCAAGAAATGTTTGCAAATATCCATTTGTTTCTGGCCTGGCCTAGCCCCAAGGGCTAGATAGCTTCGCTTACAGCCACTTGATCCCAAATAACCACACAAATGCCAAAATTTTTGGCCTGTGTCTCAGGCTCACTACCTGCTCACTCTTACAACTCAACCCAATTTTAGTAATCTATGTCTTGCCACATGGCTCATGACTTTTTGATACTTTCACGTCTTATTTATTTGAGCAGTAGCCTCAATGTCTCCTTTTGACTTTACACTCCTCTTTATCTGTGATTGGGTTTCCTGCCTGCCTCTAAGTTGCCTTGCCACAGGACAAAATGGCCTCTCTATTAACAACCTTTAAAAGGTATTTTCACAGCATTCAGAAAGATAGCCCATATCAGAAATGTATCACTGTTTTTGATATGTAAGGATTGTATACAACACATGGCTGTCTATCAACTGTTTATGATGTTGGCATCAATTTCTCTTTGTGTGATATTTTGTGATGCTCTAAGAAATAAAACTTGTCTAAATATCAGAGGGCAGAATTACCATAGAGTTAGCCATAAGTGTCAGGCACTGGTTTCAAACTTTAATTTTAATATCTAGTAGAGATTTTTCTGGATCTCTGTGATTTTAAGGCTACACAAGGCTAAATGTGATTAATCCAGTGTTAAAACAATACAGATCCAGGCAGTGGTGGTACATACCTTTAATCCCAGCACTACAAAGATTAGAGAGTGAGTGATATGGCTGAATAGAGAATGGAATATAAGGCTGGAGGAGACAGGAGTTTAGCCCTGCACTCTCTTCCCTTCCCTTTTAGGCTTAGGACTCAGAGGCATTCAATCTAAAGATTGCTAGAGACATGGTATTTTCTTTTTTGACCTAAGGATTCAGTAGTGTTCAGAAGTTTCTCTAGAGGCATGTTCCTTTACTTCTCTGATCTACCAATATTTACTTCAATATCTGGCTACATGGTTTTATTATAAGACTAATTAGGATTCAAGAAATATGTCTTCTTCCCTCAAAACATAGGTGATACAGAAAATATATGGCATTTTAAAATATTCCAGAACCCACAAAATGGCATAGTGCTTTAATCATAGTTTACTATGCAATACTACCTACATAAGCACATCCTTCAGATGCATCATCTTAATATTATAGTCTCTGTGATACTGACATAAATCTTACAATCATCAGTGGATAATTCTGACAGGCTGTATATCAACCCTGAAATTTTCTGCTTTGAACATTGCTAAGAAATTTCATTAATCAGAATGTTTCTAGACTTTGCAAGGGTAATTGAAATGTGAGAACTTGAGTGACATTCTACATATATATTTAAGATTAACCTTCACAATACTATAAGGAAAAACAAGTGAAGACAGGCAAATTCAGTATGATATAATTGATAAGACAATACAAATGTTACAAAAATGTATGTAAGTATAAAAATATTTTTAAAATAAATTATTAAATTATAAATTACATAGTTTGACATATTTTGTTAAAATACATAAAATATGATTATCACAGAACTCTAAAGATAGTAACTAAGACAAAGCTTTGGATAACATGATTGACATAAAGATACTTAAAAACACAAGATATAAGGATAATTTCTATGTAAATTTAGAATGAAAGCATTTGCATGTGTGTGAAAAAAAATGTAGTATATGAGACATAACACTAAATGGAATGAAATGACATTATGGTCACCTTTATGCATCAACTCTTCTGTACAAAATTGTTATAAAAATGGCCTTAAAGGATGTAGTAGAGGTCCACTCTACAGCATCTCCCTCCACAATAATTCTTCTCCAATATATTAGACCTGTGTGGTCTTCTTTGTTCAGCTTGTTTGAAACACACTGCTAGAAAATCTGTGCACAGAAAACCTTTTGTATCAGCCTAATAGCTGGCATTAGCCAATCCCTCACCTAATAATTCTCATTTTACATTAAGTTTAGCATTCTATACTTGACAATGATTCCTATTTCTCCAAAACCTTGGTTTCTCAAGCTTTTAGATGTCTATGCAGTATCTTTTCAGTTCTTCCCAATCTCCTCTAGTCATTCATGTTTCAAAATCATCATTCTCAGCTTATGAATGAGAACCAAATTTTACAGTGAATATTGATGAAATCATGAATCAGATTCTATATGCAGCTATATCTTAAACTTTTGATATATAATCTCTGAAATGCTATTGATAGTTTAACTTTTTGATTGAGCAATCAAACTTGTTTTCACAAATATACATATTGCCAGAGCTATACCGATTTTTCTATCTTTTGTTATATCTAATATTTATTCATTTTTATATAATACTACTTTTATTAAATAATTTTCTTCTTCCATCCTTATAAACTCTATGGATTATATGATTTGTACCTGATATGTGCCTAGCCATATTCCTCTTGTCCTAAACATCTGCCAATAATTGTTCATCGTTAGTAATCCCATGGATACCACTATATCACATCAAAAAAAAATCACAGAAAGACTACCAACTAATGAAAACTAAACATCCCTCAGCTGAACCACCTCTGGGTCAAGGAAGAAATTAAGAAAGAAATCAAAGTCTTCCTAAAATTTAATGAAAATGAATCCACAACATACTCAAACTTGTGGAACACAATGAAAGCAGTCTTAAGAGGAAAATTCATAGTGCTAGATGTCTATATGAAAAGCCTAGAGAAATCTCACACTAGAGAACTAAGAGCTCAGCTGAAAGCCTTAGAACAATTAGAACCATATTAGGTTTTATCCCCTGATTTTCCACTATTTTAACATCATCATTTTTGATCACTAGTTATTTTGGTTTTTGGCATATGTCATACTTCAATTTTAAAACATACTGTTTTAGATGAACTCCTTTTCACACATGTCTCTATTTCTCATCATTCTTCAATATTTTTTTAACATACTTTGCAAATCTGGCTTGTTTAATTTTGTTTACATTTTTCTCCTGATATTGTATTTTAAATTCTATGGCAATAATACTCACCAGCATCTTTCTCCTATATTATTCTACTGGTACCTGTGCAAATTTACCAGTACCTAAAATCTTTTGACTGTCTCAATGCTTGTCCTTCTGAGGATATTGCAAATTTCCTTATAGTTCTGTCATTAAGCTGTAGTTAGGGCACAAATACAAGTACAGAACTGTGATTAAAACAAGAATATTAGACCTGGACAACTAACATGAACAAATAGTTGGCAAAGGTTGTACTTGTAGGATTTTTCTTAAATCTACCCATCTACATGGAAATTACAGAGATGATTTCACCATAAATAACTTCAAGGTATTCAGTCATTCTTCACCATAAATAGCTAACGACATGCAGTTGCAACAGGCATCAATAAGAAAAACAGATTTTTATTCCCGTCTTTCCAACCAAAATCCCAACACAATTTTTACAGACCTTGAAATAACAATATTCAATTTTATTTGAAATAACAGAAAAGCCAGGATTGCTTAAACAATTTGTTCAACAGAAGAACCTCATGAAGCATCACTATCCCTGACTTCAAATTATACTATACAGCCACAATAATAAAAACAGCCTGGTATTGGCATAAAAACAGACTTGTGGATCAATAGAATCAAATTGAAAACCCAGATAGTAACCCATAAACCTATGAACACTTGATTTCTGACAAAGAGACCAGAAGTATTCAATGGAAGAAAGATAGTATCTTCAACAAATTGTTTTGGCATAATTGCATGGTAGTATGTAGGAAAATGCAAATAGATCCAAATCTATCACCTTGCACAAAACTTAAATCCAAGTAGATCAAAGACCTTAACATAAACCCAGCCTCACTGAACATGATAGAAAAGAAAGTGAGCACAGATGACCACTTCCTAAATATAACATCAGCAGCACAGACACTAAGAACAACAATCAATAATTGGGACCTCCTGAAATGAAGAACCTTCTGTAAAGCCAAGGACACAGTAAATAAGACAAAATGACAGCCTACAGAATGGGAAAAAATTTTTACCAACCCTACAAGTAACAAAGAATTAATCTATAAAATATATAAAGAACTCAAGAAACTAGAACCCCAAACACTTAATAGCCCAATTAAACAACGGGGTTCAGAACTAAAAAGGAAATTCTCAGCAGAAGAATTAAAAATGGTTGAAAGACACATGAAAAAGTGCTTAATATCTTTAGCCATGAGAAAAATGCAAATCAAAACTACTTTGAGATACCACCTTAAACCTGTCAGAGTGGCTAAGATTGAAAACACAGAAGACAGTCTATGCTGGAGAGGATGCAATGCAAGGGGTATTCTCCTCAATAGATTGTCAGAGTGTAAACTTGTTTAGACACTTTGGAATGCAGTATGGTGGTTTTTCAGAAAAATGGGAATCAATCATCTCAAAGATCCAACAATACCACTCTTAGGCATATAACCCAAAAGCACATATTTGTACCCCAAAAGCATTAGCTCAACTATGTTCATAACAGCATTATTCACAATAGAAAGAACCTGGAAACAACCTAGATGCCCCTCAACTAAAGAATGGATTACCAATCTGTGGTACACTTACACAATGGAGTACTACTAAGCAATAAGAAAAAAATGATATCCTAAAATTTACAGACAAATGGATGGATATGGAGAATATCCTCCTGAGCAAGGTATTACAATCCTGGAAAAAGAAGCAGGGGATGTGCTCAATCATTAGTGGACTTAAAAAAAAATAAAATAAAAAGAGAGATCTTATTATAGACAAGAACTCAACGCTAGAACATAACTAAATGACACAATGATTCACTTCTACATTGATGGCCTCTGGCAGAGGTATGGATGATGAAAGTCTTCTTTTCTTTAGCCCTGCTATATACTAAAGATAGAAGAGCTGAAAAAGAAACAAGGGAAATATTACCCTTCATAATTGCTGCACATAGTATTAAATACCTTGGAGTAAATATTAGCAAAGAAGTAAAAACTATTTGACAAAAATTTTTAAATCACTGAAGAAAGAAATTGAAGAGGATATCAGAAAATGGAAAGCTCTCCCATGTTCCGGGATTGGTAGGATCAACATAGTAAAAATGGCAATTCTACCAAAGGTAATCTACAGATTCAATGCACTGCCCATCAAAATCCCAACACAATATTTTTTGGACCTTGAAAGAACAATACTCAATTTCATTTGGAATAACAGGAAAGCCAGGATTGCCAAAACAATTTTACTCAACAAAAGAACCCCAGGAGGTATCACCATCCCTGACTTCAAGCTATACTATAGAGCTACAGTAATAAAAACAGCCTGGTACTGGCATAAAAACAGACTTGTGGATCAATGGAATAGAATTGAGGATCCAGACATTAACACAAAAACCTATGAACACCAGATCTTTGACAAAGAGGTCCAAAATATTCAATGGAAAAAAGATAGTATATTTAACAAATGGTGTTGGCATAGCTAGAAGGAAGTGTGTAGAAAAATGCAAATAGATCTGAGCCTGTCACCCTGCAAAAAAACTCAAATCCATGTGTATCAAAGACCTCAACATAAACCCAGCCACTTTGAACTTGATAGAAAATAAAGTGGGACATACACTTCTACGAATTGGCACAGGCAACCACTTCCTAAATATAACACCAGTGGCACAGACACTAAGATCAACAATCAATAAGTGGGATCTCCTGAAGCTAAGAAGCTTCTGTAAAGCCAAGGACACTGTCAATAGGACAAAACGCCAGCCTACAGAATGGGAAAAGATTTTCACCAACCCTACAAGTGATAGAGGACTGATCTCTAAGATATATAAAGAGCTCAAAAATCTAGAGCCCAAAACCTTGAATAACCCAATCAAAAAATGGGGTTCAGATCTAAACAGGGAATTCTCAGCAGAGAAATTGCAAATGGCTAAAAGGCACCTGAAAAAGTTCTCGTCATCTTTAGCCATCAGAGAAATGAAAATCAAAACAACTTTGAGATACCACCTAACACCTGTTAGATTGGCTAAGATAAAAGGCACAGATGACAGGCTATGTTGGAGAGGATGCGGTGCAAGGGGAACACTCCTCTATTGTTGGTGGGAGTGTAAGCTTGTTCAGCCACTTTGGAATGCAGTATGGCGGTTTCTCAGAAAATTGAGAATCAATCTCCTCAAGGACCCAGCAATATCACTTCTGAGTTTATACCCTAAAGAGGCACATTCACACTCCAAAGGTATTAGCTCAACTATGTTCATAGCAGCATTATTTGCAATAGCAAGAACCTGGAAACAACCTAGATGTCCCTCAACTGAAGAATGGATTAGCAAATTGTGGTACATCTACACAATGGAATACTACTCAGCAGTAAGAAAAAATGATATCCTAAAATGTGCAGGCAAATGGATGGATTTGGAGAATATCCTCCTGAGCGAGGTATCACAAACTCAGAAAGATAAGCAGGGGATGTACTCACCCATTAGTGGTCTCTAAACAAACACAAGGAAAAAAGCCAAGCACGCCCAAGCTCCAAACCACAACCACTGAACAGCTTGGGATCAGAAACATCCTGGACTGAGCCTTCAGATCCCACTCCACCTATAGGAACATCTGACTCACTCTTGAGGGAGGGGAGACACAACTGGATTTGGCCAGGAGTGGAGACTGAATTAAGCATTATTGGATAGGTGGTACCATGGGACTGTCTGCTGCCTGCCCAGGGAGGGGATGGGGAGTTGTGGAGAAGAAAAAATGACCTGATATGGCAGGAGAGGAAGGGACCTTGAATTAGGATATGCAAGGATAGAAAAAAAAATTCAGAGGGAAAGCTGAACACAAAGTAATTTTATGTGTAGCACACTTATTTGCATTATCACCCTTGATAAGTCATGATTATGATTTTTATTTTCTTTATAGTTATTGTTAACTTATCAGCATTTCAAATTCATTTTACTGTTTTTCTTGATAAATAAAAAATAAATAAAGAAAAAGAAAAGAATCTGGCCACAGGGACTATAATTATGCTCCAGTAAGTAATTGAGCAGCATGAATGGGCAGTTTTGTGACTGGGGAGATCATAAACCTGAGCATGATTCTGAGAAGTCTGAAAACTGAGTTTGATGGTGTACATGATTTAAAAACACCAAATACATGCATTAAAAAAGAAATCCTATGATTAATATCAGGGTTTCACTGGCTTTGTAACTTTTAAAGGTTTTGTTTATTTTTTTAAGGTTTATGGATTTATATGTTATGTATATGTCTTAGTTTCTTAAGTTATAGTAGAATTCTGTAATAAGTCCATATTTTCTTGTGTTTGTTTCTGTTATTGCTTTTTTTATTTTTAGTATGGAGTATTTTACTGGTATTTCAAACAGGTTACAAATTATGCATTTGTTAAAATCATTCATTATTTTAGGTATAATTTTGCTATCTAAAAACTCACCAGTTTTTTCTGGATTCTTCAATTTATTGAAACAAATTTATAACCTGTGTGCTTTTGATTTTCTGGAACTTCATTCATATCTGTTATAATGTTTCCCTTTCAATTTCTAGTTTTATTGAAGTAGGTCTTCCCTTATTTTGTTTAATTTGGTTAAGAATTTTCCAATCATATTTTATCCATAAAAAATTAATTAATAATTAATTAAAATAAATCTAAAAAAAAGATGATTCAAGTAGCCCAAGAACAATTTATAGCTCACGAACCATTTATACCTTCATGTCTAAGTCATGGTAAATGATGATCTTTGACTTCTGAATGGATATTTATCGTCACTCAAAGACACCAAATTCTAATTTATAAATGCACAGTAAAATTTTATGTACATGGTAACCAAGATATATGTAATAGAAGTCAGAGAGCCAAATTTTAAGTAGTAAAAAAATGAGCAAGTAAATAAAAATAATAGGTTAGCTTAAATAATAGTAAATAATAGGTTAGGTAAAATTATACACACATGTGTGTGTATAAAATCTGCATAATTAAGGATGCAGCATTCTGTGCTGGTAAATGGCGAACAAAATTTAAGTTAAAGAGAATATGTTGATATACAATTATTGAAATATTTTTAAGTAAATATAATAACTCATTGTACAAGTAGGACACTTCTAAAATGTGTTAGATGGCATAGCATCTGGAAACACCACAAATAGCTTTACTTGAAGTAGGGAAATGATAAACTGGAAAACACATGACAAATGGCAGTAAATTTTATATGTACATATATTGTATATATATAATATTATATATATAATACACATGAAGAAGAAGACCCTGGAAACAAGGGTTCAGCAAGCAATCAAAACAAGAACTATATGTTCTGTAGGAATTGAGATTTTTCCAGATGAGGAAGAAGTACAATGGCAGGTAGAACATAAGAGTCCAGTGAGGTTTAATTGTGGAAATGTGTCTAGTGTTCACTGCTTACTATGTTCTGCTTGTCATCTTGGCAGTGAGGTCAGACCTTGTAGGAATTCACAGGTAGAATGAAGAATTCTAAATTATCCTCAAATAAACTAGAAAAACTATTGAACAGATTGGTGCTGAGAATCACCATGGTTTGACTTCTTTGTATCTTCTCTCTTTTGAAACAATATTAGGAAAGCAGAGGCACACTTTTGATTGGTGATATTGGTAATTTAGGCAAACTGATGCTGGTGAAATGTGTGTGAAGAAAATATTTTGAATGACTGTTAGTTTAAAGAAGTGGTTTGAAGATGGCTTGACTGGGAAGTATAAAAATTATGACTGATTCTAAAATATACTCAAGGTTCATTTTTTTTGGTATGATGGCAAAGATAAAGTTTACTTTCTTAAAATGGATGAAATTGTGAGACAAGTAAAATTTTAATGTGCTAGTTGGTTTTATATCAACTTGACACAAGTTAGAGTTATTACAAGGGAAGAAAACTCAATTGAGAAAATGCTTATGTAAGATTGGGATTTAAAAGCCTGTAGAACATTTTCGGTTTTTTTTTGTTGTTGTTGTTAATTTTTTTTCTTCATTTATTTTGTATTTATCAAAAAAACAGTAAAATGAATTTGAAATGCTGAAAAGTTAACAATAACTATAAAGAACATAAATATCATAAGGATGACTTATCAAGGGTGATAATGCAAATAAGATTGCTACACATATATTTACTTTGTGTTCAGCTTTTCCTCTGAATTTTTTTTTTCCATCCCTGTGTATCCTTATTCAAGGTCCCTTCCCCCTCCCACCACATCAGGTCATTTTACTTCTCCACAACTCCCCATATCCTCCCTGGTAAAAGCCTGTAGAACATTTTCATCAGTAGTGCTTGATGGCAGATGATCCATCCCACTCTGTGTGGAGCCGGCCCTGGGCCAGTGGTCCTGGATTCTATATGAAAAGAGGCTGAGCAAGCCAGTAAGCAATATTTCTCCATGGCTTCTGCACTAACTCCTGCCCCAGATTTTTGTCTTGTTTGGATTCTTTCTGTGGGTTCCATCAGTGGACTTTAATTTAGAATATTCAAGACAAATAAACCTTTTCCTCTCCAAGTTGCTTTTGGTTGTGGTATTTTGACACAGCAGTAGAAACCCAAACTGAGACAGATTATAGAAGACTACTCAATCCATAAACTCAGAACTTTGGGTAGAAAGACCATTCAGAACTATTAGCCATTCATGCACAAGTAGTTTATATTTAACATTTGCCTAGTTAAGCATAGCTAATCTATTAAATATACTGTTAACAGTAAATTGTCCAGTGACTTTACTAATAAGGATAAAATTGATAAAGTTTTAGCTGGGAAATAAAGTAAAAAGTAGTGACTTCTGAAAGGCTCTAAGGAAGAAAATTTGACTCTAAGCAGGTGATCTGTGTGGTGATGCTGTCTGTAGGACAAACTTGTAAAGATGGTTACCATGGGAATCAGAAGCTGAGACAAGTGTTAATGGAAAGAACAGACTGACACGGTGAGAGAGGAAATGATTGCTGAAGTTATGTTCTGGAGTAAAACAAAGTAGACAGGTCAAGCGACAAATTAAAACATCTCATCCAAAATCACAGAAGTGAGAGGATGTGGAACAGCCAGGTAGATAGATATAAAGTGGACATGGGTCACACAGAGAATTTCTCCCTTAATATTATTTCTATTTTCTCAATTTCTCCTATTTCTAAATAAGACAGTTATTGGTACAATGGGAATGGTGGCAGTGTTGGATTTAGAGGAAAGAAAAGAAATCATAAAATACTTCTGGAGACTTATTGGATGGGGAAATTGTGAGAAGGCTGCTAACCCCTTTAGGGCTCACCTGAGGTTAGTGATCATGCTGTAAAATGAGTTTAGTCAACCAGGTGGATGGTTTTCTGCAAGCAGAATTGATAGAAGATCCCACAGTGTAGATGCACCAAACAATTTTATGCTCAACATAGATTATATAAGCTGTGGGGATGCTTCAGGGGAGTGAAAATTGTAAGTCATGGATTCTAGCTTTTATGTGGACAAGGGTGAGAACTGAGTAGATATAAACATGGAAATAGTATGGTAAGATCAAAGTGTTGTCAGTTCTGTTAGGGACAAGTTGGATCAGTATTGAGACATGACAGTCATGCAATGCTGAATAACTTCTAAGCAGACAGCCCTGGGGAAGCCAATCAGACTTATTTTACAAATATAGTCAAGAAAAAATGAGTACTAGAACATATAGCTAAGGCTGTATAATGGGAAAATAATTCTTGCCTGGTTATATCTTATCATTAAAATCCACAGGATCAAGAGAATATCTTTACTTTTGTACCTTTCAGATTTTAAGATATATAAACATGTTTACACTATATATAAATGTATTGATATATAATTTTAATGTATGCATGTATATACACATACATACTTATATATATATAAAACATTGCAGACATATGATTTTAATTATTTTTTTATTTTTTAAGTATATTAGTGATGTGAATCCTAAGAATTTAGAAAATGTTTGTATTTCATTTTAAATAAGAAAATGTTTTGTAACTGCTAATATGCATTATTTTGGGTGAATATAAAAGAATAAGTAAAGTAAAATTTAAATAAAATGGCATTGTCAATAATACAGCACTCTAAGCACAGCTTTCAAATAATAAGGATTAGAAGGCATAATTTAAATCATTCACTGAATGAGAATCATGTCTACCACTTTGCAGCATGATGCTGCCTAGTTTGGGTTTTGCCTTTTTGTATCAGAGGCTAAGATACAGAAATAGAGTTTAAAGAGTTCAGCTGATAGATGTTACACATGCTCACTATAAAATTTACCAATTTTATAGAAGTTTAAGAAGTGCAGAAGTCTGTTCCTGAATAATAAAATTAAACCTAGCTTTGGGGAGGACAGTAGCATCCTGGCCATAGCTCATTAGGCACAGCAAAAGAGCAGAGTCTGACAGCTTTCAACTACCTATTCCAATAAAAGACTGCTATGTAAGGTTTGAAAAAATGGTAAATGCTTTTAATGAAGGCCCTGTGGGTAAACTGTCAAAGTGTTCACATGTCATTTTAACGTGTTCCTCTTTAAAAAGTACAATGAATATTACTGCGGACACAGTGACCAGTGCTTCTCCACAGAAAAACACTTCTGCCCTTAATGGTCAAAAATACCTTAATAACAGATGTCCTGCTGAATGGTAGCTGTTGCCCCACAGGGGACACTGTCACACTGCTGAAGAACTGCTGTTCAGTGACAATACCTATTGTTATACAAGAGAATTTTGCCTTCTAGGGTTTTTTGACAGATTTTTATTATATAACAATTCTGTAGGTAATACAAAGAAAATGCTTTTAATCCTTCTGCTGGAATCATAATTTGCCAGAAAATTTAAACAGTTCCTCAATTTATTAAAGTCCTGTAGTAAGATTTGAGATTGTAGAAAGCATGTTGTCAGCAGGAACTACTTGCCCATATTGCCCTAACAGTTAGTAAAGTAATGATTGAGAAAGACCAAGTATATGTGTTATCTGAGATGTATGCAATATAAAACTAGAAAACTGACATATTCCATGCAGTGTCAGAGGACAAGCAACTAAGGAAGACTATGAGTAAATCCACTGAGATGCACAGCAGTGGATAGCTTATGCAAGCCTGGACAGACAAGCACAGAATTGGTCACAGAGCTTTCTCATTTAATGGCAATAAGGGTAATAGAGCAAAAGTAATAAGGACTGTGGGTGATGAGTATATTAAGTTCAGCTTATGGAAAGCTACATTCCAAGAACTAAAGAGCAAAACAGTAAAAAAAGATTTGGGAGTTACATAAAATTCGGTATTGTATCTGAACCATGAGGTAAGAGCTACTATGATAAAGGCAAGCCTAAAGGCACATGGGCAGCCTTTCTCTTGCCTTCCCCAGTTGTAACTAAGAGAACGGAAAAAAACTCATTTCATCTTGATGGAAAAGAGTTGTGATAATATTAATAACATGAAGTATTAAGGGATTCCGGTTTATTTCACTAATTTTGTCTTAAATGAGACTGAAGAAAACTAGGAGACTGCAGAAAGCCAGAGCACTGTGTGTTTATGCTTTTACTGCCAAATAAATTTTAAGAAATCCTGAGATACTTGACAATTTTGCCATTGATCTAGTGAGCATATTTCTCTATGCCTGTAAATCTAGTGGATTATGAGATACAAACACATATGAAAATATGGTAGTAAATGTAGTGTCTCCCTACTCCACACACAGAGAGATGCTAGTTAACTCTCTGTATCAATAGAGTTCCTTTAAAAAGTTGCATCACATGGTCTGTCTTGGACAATCACACTGTTGCCTTCTAATGATGGTGTCCTGTTGATTAGTCCTGTTGATGGGTAAGGTATGGTTAGCATGCAAAGCTTCTAGTAGTACATATTTTGCAGAAATTGAAAGAGAAGACCTGCAGAGTTTTGGGAGTCTGCCACTTAGTGAAGGTTTAATCCCTAGTGATATTAAATGTTCTGGGATATTCTCTCCAAGCAACACAAATGCTGTTTTACCTTACATCTTCTCACTGAGAATGAAGAATCTGACAGGATATTCCATCATGAGACCTCTGTTATCATCCTATGCTCTTAGAAACAGAAGCTGTTAGATTTGGCTGAAGCTTAGTGAAAAAGTGCTCTCTACGACAGTTCCACATAATGAGGCTAGCAAACCTCAATGTGGGCTCTGATAAGACTGACCTTACCACTGCAGATCTTGGCAATAAAGAAGAATGCTGATTGGCTTTTATAAAAAAAAATTCAATGCAGAATATTGGAATATGCTACTGGGGTATGATAGGGATTTCTACCATGTATATGAGAAGGTTAGACGTCATTTGAGAAATATTCTGGCATAGTACCCAACTCTAGGAGACAGAGCACTTGATCACAGAGTACCACATGTCTGTGTTTCTAGAACAAGTTACTGAAGCTGACGAATAGTAAATGAGATTGGAATGGCAGGCAATAAAGGCAGACAGGCAGATAGCAATAGATAATACAGAACATTGCACAGCAGGCTAAAGAGCTTCAGATTCAATGATAAGACTGGGAGCTGACAGCATCTGATAGATAATTCTGAAAGAACATTTTGGCTGCTGTGGGAAGTATGGGTCAGTGCAAAGAGAACAAAGAAGAAACAGGGAGTAAATCTGTGGAAAGATAATGAAGAATTAGAGTGGTAACCATGGTGATTGTACAATTATTCCCTCTCTATTTGTTTCCTATAAAAAATACTAATAGTGGGTGATGATTGAGTAGAGGATAATTTGAATCAGTATTTCTCAGAATGTAATATTTACATATTGAAACTTTCGGTATTCAGTTTACATAAGTTATTTTGAATTTGTATTTTTGAAGCTGGTAATGTGCTTTTGAATATCTACCAAGTCCTCAGGTGTTGGCATCTACAGTTATATACAAACAAAGTCCTAAAGTTAGAAGGTTGTGTTGGGCAAACGTAATGTAGAAATGCTGATTTCACTAGAGCTCCTCAGGACAATGGAATAAATTTTTTGCTTTGACCACAAAAATTTTATGACTGGCCCAATGGGCCAGTGTGACCATAGGACTGTCTGCTCCCTGCCAAGGGAGGGGATGGGGAGTTGCAGAGAAGAAAAATGATCAGATGTGGTGGGAGGGGGAAGAGACCTTCAATAAGGATATACAGGTATGGAAAAAAAAATTCAGAGGGAAAGCTGAACACAAAGAAAATATATGTGTAGTAATCTTATTTGCATTTCCACCCTTGATAAGCCATGCTTATGATTATCATCCTCTGTATAGTTATTGTTAACTCTTCGGCATTTTTAAATTCTTTTTACTGTTTTTTTGATAAATACAAAATAAAGAAGAAAAAAAAATGAAAAGAAAAATTTTATGACTGACACCAAATATTCATGCTGAGACAATGCATAAGACAATACACTGTCAAGTGCAGAGTCTAAAGCATGATCAGAGAAGCTATATGAAAATCATTTGTTCATATCTTTTTAAAACATGTTTTTATACACTGCAAGTAATACCTTCAGAAGGGTATTTAAGTACTAACCAAGCCAAGTGCTGAGCACAGTTATCATTAGGAAACAAACTGAACTTATGGGTAGGATATGAAACCATCTTAATGTGCATTTGCTTTGATTTCCCAGCACCTGATGATGAATTTGAACAAAATATCAATGCCTTCTCAGGATAAACACAGAACTAATAGATATTTAATGTTCATTAAAAACAAAAAACAACAGATGAGTAACTTGCTCATGAATTATTTGAACAAAACAAGTGCATGTTTAATTAACATTTATCTGATACCTCATTCTATAAAATATGACTTTGTGAAAATGTCCTAAAACAAACAACCAACAAAGCCCAGTGGAAATTTCTGGGATTTACATAAATCATTTAAGAGTATATTTCATATAACTACAGACACTAAAGTAATTTTAAAATATATCATGTTTGGGGCTGGAGAGATGGCTCAGAGGTTAAGAATACTGACTGTTCTCCCAGAGGTCCTGAGTTCAGTTCCCAGCAACCACATGGTGGCTCACAACCAACTATGATGACATTTTGTGTATACTGTATACATAAATAAAATTTTAAAAATTATCAATATTATCTCCTAAATTGAATCATAGGAACATATGTGTAAATATATGTATATTTCTTTGAAAATATTATACAATGAATTTTAAATGTATTTTCCTTCTTAATTTTTCAAGACTTTACTTCTCTTTCTTAACAACCCATCTTTGTATTCTTTTATTCAACCATCACTTTTATTCTTATTATATATCCATGCATTTGTGGTCTTCCAGTATATTTGGGTCAACCTAACAGTACCAACACTAATAAAAAATGGACTTTGTTTTTTTCCCTTTAGGTATCAATTACCAATAAATAGCCCTATCTAGGGATGGGACTTTATTTAGGTCTACATCCCTTTTGAATGGTGAGATTTGTTCTGACTTCAAATTCCACTGTGTTTGTGAATGTTCTCATAACCACTGTAAGTTAATATGTGCAGCTGTCTGAAGCACAAACTCTAGTTTGGATTTAATAAAAGCACAGGGCCAGATATTAGGGAAAAGCTATAATATCAAAAAGAGAAAATAGACCACACTCAAATCTCACCCAGCCAACTTCTCAGGGTAAGAGCTATCTTTAAGAGTATTCAGCCCAACTTGTCACTTCTACAGAATACCTCATTGTCTTCCTACACCTGCTTTAAATATCTTCTTTGCCCAGTTGTTTCACTTCTGGGTTCAACTCTGCATCATAATGCTAGAGTTTAGACTGAATATGTGACCTACTACTGTTTGGTTGTTAGGCCTTGAACTCACAGAAACACAGAAAGACCTCTGTCTCTAGAGTTATGGGATTAAATGCATAGGTAACCACTTGGTTTTCCCCACCCTGGGATTAAAAGCTTGAGTTCCCATCTGTCATTCCTATGCTGGGATTAAAGTGAATTACCCCTCACTGATTTTCATGGCTTCACTGTGGATGAATCTGTTCCTTGATATTTCAGGATGATTTTATTCAGGATGTGGTGATATAATATATAATATATATCACCACAGCTGTCCTGTTGTATTTGAGCAATAGTATTTTCTTGTATATGTTTACCAACAGTAATTCTTCCAGTCTACATGATCACTTTTACACAGTGATTTTATCGAAGTATGTGAATGAAAGGCATAAGTTCCAGTACATTCATATCCTTAGCATTTCTGAGTCATATAACGAAGTATAAATAATATCTATTTCTAAGGGACATGACAAATTTAAAAATTAAATGCTTATTTTTTATCAGAACATGAAGATATATTTTTATTTAAAATGAACCTTAAGTAGGAAGATAATTTTCTTTAATATCTATATAATCTGATAGTTTAGAGTTTTAAAATTTACTTTAAGAAAATGTAAAATCACTTCCACTTTATATTTAACATAAATTCTTTTTAAATGTGCAAAAAATTTTATTTTATTTTTCTAGATACAGTTATTTTTTTCTTTCTTTTTTTATTATGAATAAAGTCACATTTTGAAACCGTATATATCCTTATTCAAGGTCCCTTCCCCCTCCCATTCCCCTCCAGTCACTCTCTCTTCTCCACATTTACCCATCTCCTCCTGAGCAAGAGGTCCCAAAGACACAGTATTACTCAGTTCGGCATTCACTCCTAGCAGATACAATTTCCTCACCCCAACATCAAGATTGAGTTTGGTGTTCCTCTAGAGAGAGTGGGATCCAAGGTACCAGTCCAAGGCGTTTCAGATTCCAAGCTGCTCAGGGGATGTGGTTTGCAGGTTGGACATACTTTGTTTTTTGCTATTTTGTTTAGAATCCACTAATGAGTGAGTACACCCCCTGCTTATTTTATTGGGTTTGAGATAACTTGCTCAGGAGGATGTTCTCCAAATTCATCCATTTGCCTGCAAATTTTAGGATATAATTTTTTGCTTACTGCTGAGTAGTACTCCATTGTGTAGATGTATCACAGTTTGTTAATCTATTCTTCAGTTGAGGGGCATATAGGTTGTTTCCAGGTTCTTGCTATTACAAAAAAATCCTGCTATGAACATAGTTGAGCTAATGCCTTTGGAGTGCAACTATGCGTCTTTAGGGTATACAACAAAAAATGGTATTGCAGGATCCTTGGGGAGATTGATTTCCAGATTTCGGAGAAACCATCATACTGCATTCCAGAGTGACGGAACAAGCTCCACCAACAATAGAGGAGTGTTCCCCTTGCCCCCCAATCTTTCCAGCATAGGCTGTCATCTGTGCCTTTTAACTTAGCCAATCTGACAGATGTCAGGTGATATCTCAAAGTTGTTTTGATTTGCATTTCTCTGATGGCTAAAGAAGTTGAGCACTTTTTCAAGTGCCTTTCAGCCATTTGTAATTCTTCTAAGAATTCCCTTTTTAGTTCTGAATACCATTTTTTGATTGGGTTATTCAAGGGTTTGGGCTCTAGTTTCTTCAATTCTTTATATATTTTAGAGATCAGTCCCCTATTATTTGTAGAGTTGGTGAAAATCTTTTTCCCATTCTGTAGGCTGTCATTTTGTCCTATTGACAGTGTCCTTGGCTTTAAAGAAGCATCTCAGGTTCAGGAGGTCACACTTATTGATTGTTGTTCTTAGTGTCTGCCACTGGTGTTATATTTAGGAAGTGGTTACCTGTGCCAATGAGTTGGAGGATATTTCCCACTTTCTTTTCTATGAAGATCAGAGTGACTGGGATTATGTTGAGGTCTTTGATCCACTTGGATTTGAGTTTTGTGCAGGGTGACAGGCTTGAAACTATTTACATTTTTTTACACACTACCAACCAGCTATACCAACACCATTTGTTAAATATACTATCTTTTTTCCATTGAATATTTTGGGCCTCTTTTTCAAAGATCAGGTATTTGTATATTTTTGGGTTAATACTCAGATCCTCAATTTGATTCCATTGATCCACAAGTCTGTATTTATGCCAGTTCCAGGCTGTTTTTATTACAGAAGATTTATAGTATAAATTGAAGTCAGGGATGGTGATGCCTCCTGAGGTCCTTTTGTTGAGCAAAATCGTTTGGCAACCCTGGCTTTCCTGTTATTCCAAATGAAATTGAGTATTGTTTTTGCCAGGTCTGTATTTTATTGTGTTGGGATTTCAATGGGCAGTGCATTAAATCTGTAGATTGTTTTTGGTAGAATTGCCATTTTTACTATGTTGATCCTACCTATCCAGGAACATGAGAGAGCTTTCCATTTTTAATATCCTCTTCAGTGAAAAAATGTTTTGAAAAATACATCTGTTACTTCTTTGGTTATAGTTACTCCAAAGTATTTAATGCAATTTGCAGCTATTATAAAGGGTGATGTTTCCCTTATATCTTTAGGAGGGCTACTGATTTCTTTGAATTATCTTGTATCCTGCTACATTGCTGAAGGTGTTTATCAGCTGTAGAAGTTCCCTGGTAGAATTTTGTGGGTCACTTATATATACATATCATCAGAAAATAGAGATAGTTTCACTTCTTCTTCCCCAATTTGTATCTCCTTAAGCTCCCTTTGCTTTCTTATTGCTTTAGCTACATCTTCAAAACTATATTGAATAGATAAGGGCAGAGAGGGCATCCTTTTATAGTTCTTGATTTTAGTGGGATTGCTTAGAGTTTTTCTTCATTAAGTTTGAGGTTTGCTGTCAGCTTCTTGTAAATAGATTTTATTATACTGAAATATTTCCCCTGTATTCCTCATCTCTCCAAGCTTTTATCATAAAAGAGTGTTGGATTTTGTCAAAGGCTTTTTCAGCATCTAAGGATATGGTCATGTGGTTTTTTTCCTTAGTTTGTGTATATGATGGATGACGTTTAAGGTTTTTTGTATGTTGAACCATCCCTGCATTTCTGGGACGAAGCCTATTTGGTAATAGTGGATGGCATTTTTTATATGTTGTTTTATAAGGTTTGCCAAAATTTTGTTGAGAATTTTAGCATCAATAATCATGAGGGATATTGGTCTGTAATTCTCCTTTTTTTGTTATGTATTTGAGTTGCTTGGATATTAGGGTAATTGTCACCTCATAAAAGAAATTTGGCAATACTTCTTCAGTTTCTACATTTTGAAATAGTTTGAGCATTAATGGTAGTAATTCTTCTTTGAGTGTCTGGTAGAATTCTGCACTGAAATCATCTGGACCTAGGTGTTTTTTACATGGGAGTCTTTAATTGACAGCTTCAATTTTCTTTAGGTTTATAACTATGTATAGGTAATTAATCTGGTCTTGATTTAACTTTGGTAAATGGTACCTGTCCAAAAAGCTGTCCATTTCATCTAAGTTTTCCATTTTTGTGGAATATAGATTGTCAGAGTATGATCTGATAATTCTCTGGATTATGTCTGTTGTTATGTTCCCATTTTCATTTCTGACTTTGTTGATTTGGACACTCTCTCTCTGCTTTTTGATTAGTTTGGATAAAAGTTTATTTATCTTGTTGACTTTCTCAAAGAACCAACACTTTGATTCATTGATTCTTTGTATTGTTCTTTTTGTCTCAATTGTATTGATTTCAGGACTACGCTTGATTATTTCCTGCTGTCTATTCCTTCTGGGGGGGGTTTGCTTCTAATTGTTCTAAGGCTTTCAGCTGAGCTGTTAGTTCTCTAGTGTGGAATTTCCCTAGGTTTTTCATATAGGCATCTAGTGCTATGAATTTTCCTCTTAAGACGGCTTTCATTGTGTCCTACAAGTTTGGGTATGTTGTGGATTCATTTTCATAAATTCTAGGAAGACTTTGTTTTCTTTCTTAATTTCTTCCTTGACCCAGAGATGGTTCAGCTGAGTGATGTTTAGTTTCCATGAGTTGGTAGGCTTTCTTTGGGTTTTGATGTTGTTGAACTCTAACTTTAGGCCCTGGTGGTCTGATATGATACAAGGGATTATTTCTATTTCTTTGTATCTGCTGATATTTGTTTTATGACTCATTATGTGTTCAATTTTAGAGAAAGTCCTATGAGGAGCCCAGTAACATGTATATTCCTTTGCATTTGGTTACTTCTGTAAATATTTATTAAATCCATTTACATCATAACCTTATTTATGATTACTTATTTATCACAGGAACAATTGTAAAAGAAACACTGCTTAAGATCATATCCCTAATCAATTCTCATACCCTAATAGTGGGAGACTTCAATACCCTACTTTCACCCTGCATAGGTCAACCAGGCAGAGACTGAACAGAGAAATAATTCTTCTCCTTCTTCTATTCTTATTATTCTCAATTTAGGTCTTTTCATGGTGTCCCAGATTTCCTGAACATTTTGTGTTATGGCTTTTTTGGTTTTCTTTGACTGATATATCTAATTGTGCTACCGAGTCTTCCACTGCCGATATTCTGTCTTCCGTCTCTTGGATTCTGTTGATTATGCTTGTATCTGTAGTTCCAGATCTTTTCTTCAGGTTTTCTATTTCTATCTTTGCCTCATTTTGTAGCTTTTTTGTTGCTTCTATTTCAGTTTTTATTTCCTGGAATGTTTCTTTCATTTTTGGTTTACCTTATCTTGGTTTTCTTTAAGGATTTGTTCATCTCTTCCAATTTTTTTGTTTGTATTTTCTTCTATTTCTTTAAGGGAATTTTTTATATCTTCTTTGAAGGCTTCAATAATATTCATAAAGGTGTTTTTGGTGTTGTTTCCTTCTGCTTCCTCTTCATTGCTCTGTTCAGGTCTTATATTTGTAGAACCACCACTTTCTTCTGGAGTTACCTTGTTTTTCTTTATATTATTACATGTATTTTTGCACTGGTGTCTGCCCATTTCTTCAGTGGTTCACGATTAGGTGGCTCCTACTCAGTTGTGGCAAGAGGGCTTATGTGTCTCCTGTCTCCTCTGAGCAAGGTGTGTGCTTGATCTCTGACTCTGTTCTGGACAGGTCTGAATTTCGAAGCCTCAGTCCTTCTCTGATGAAGCAGTTTGCCCTGGAGGCAGGGCCTGGCAGTGCAAAGTATCCTCTTTTAGGTGTGGCTGGAGGAGCCTCTCAGCCAAACCCTAGTCCTGTCTGTTAAGGAGAGTCTGAGACCAGAATCTACAGATTGACCCTGGTCCTGGAGAATGACTTTCCGGATGGTGGAGCAGGAGCCAGAACCTGCTCACCTCTGGACATGGTCTGAATTTAAAAGTCTCGGTCCTTCTCTGCTATCATAATTTTCTTTATTACATAATATACCGTGAATATCTTCTCCCTAATTCTTCTAGTACTTCATTTCTCCACTCCTCTCTTGATCCACTCTCTTTCTTTCTCTCATTATAAAAGAATAGGCTTCTAATTGATACAAACTACATGTGACAATATAAAATAAAATGTAACAAGATGAAACAAAAACATTCCTACCAAATTTGGACAGAGAAACCCAATAAGAGCATGCAACAGAGTAAGAAACATATTCATTATTGTAGTCATGAGTCCCATAAAAATACTAAGCTAATAGCTATAATATATACACAAAGGGTCTGGTGTTGATCCATGTATGGACTGTGCATGCAGCTTCTGTCTTTATAAGCTCATATATGACTTGCTTAGTTGATTCATAGGGCCATGTTTGCCTGGTGTCCTCCATTACCCCTACTATCTGGTTTTTGGAGACATGGTTTCTTTGTATAATGGTGACTCTCCTGGAACATGCTTTCTTGACCAAGGTGGTTTCAAACTCTTAGTGACTTGGATGCCTCTGTGGACCATGTTGAGATTAAATGCGTCCCACAATCACCCAACTTCCTTAGACTATTACAATATTTCCTTCCCTTCTGAAGTATTCTCTGATCTCTGATGGAGAGTTTGAATTTAGACCATTTTCACACAGTGGTCCTCTGTATATGTTGCATCCGCTTAAAATAATTTCTTAATATAAAAGCTTAGTTATAATATATAAACTAAGAGTGAGTGAGAACCAGAAGATGATAAGGAGGAAAGAATGGAGATTGAAAAAATAACAAAAACATAGTATTCAATAATGTAATGTTAGATACTTCTAATAAAGTTAAAACAGTGAAATGACTGGTACTGTTGTGTTTGTGTAGTACCATCAAGCATATTTAATGAAGCATATGTGTACTACATAAAGTATTGTACATAGTATAATACTAAATTAACTGCAATATCATCTTCAATGGTTAAGGTAATATACAAGTCGTCCTAGCACTTCAGTAGTACAGACAAGTGTCATATCTTACTCTAAAAATATAACAACAACAACAACAAAAAGAAGAAGAAAATGAAATAGAATACCATTAAGAAAAAACAGAAGAGTAAAAGGAATAATTTCAGGGATTAGAGATGGGGAGTGATAAAAACGTAAAGAGCAGCATACAAATGATCTCAAAGGAAAAACTGGCAAATTGGGGTTGTAAATAGATAATGGAGAGGAAAATGAATACAGAAGACAGAAGGAGAAAAATTTAAAAATATATATACTAAGGATATATGGAAAAAGTAATCAGGAATTATACTATTATCTATTTTAAATTATAATATACATAAGTGGATATATTCATATGCTAATGTAGTTCAAATGAAAATTTTGCATCTGGGCTAACAATAATCCTTTCTAATTATAAAATCATTGAACAGAAACCACAACACTATGGTAAGCCATATTTTGAGTTGTTCAAGAGATTGCCCCTACATTATAAGCTGCTACTTTCATTAGTGATTGATCCTCACAGGCAGAAGGTACATCTTGCTGAAAACACTGTTCCTCAGACACAGGACCCAGAGCTATAAGTTAGAAATGACCTGAAAGCCAACTCTCTAACAAGCTTTCATGATTCAAGAAATTGCCATTACTGCTTTGAAAGAACAAAAGAAACAAAAAACCTTACAAATCTATGAGGCCAATGAACCAAAACAATAGCCAGTATGACCTTGTAACTTTAAAGTGTGTCACATTGGTCAACATATGTAGTTGGTAAGCAGAAGCTCTCTAGACTTAAGTTCCATTTAAGAAGAGGGAAACCCTGTGTGCTACTGAAAATCCAGCAAAAAAAAATGTAGTAAGGGCTAGTAAAGTCACAGGTCGTAAAGGAGAACCTACTACCACAATTTTACTAAACCAAAATATCATTAGCTACACTATAAATATTACTTTTTATATACACAAATATAGTTTACCCCTCAATCATGAAAACTTTTTTATAACAGACTATTAAAGAAAAATACAAATAATCGAAATGCAAAGTAGTGGATACCAGTCCCAACTGATATCTTTTCAACATAACTTATGTACCTACAAGTCAGCAATCACTGTAAAAAACAAGAGCAGAATAAAATTATTAATAGCCATAGAAATGGAGAGTTGGATGTGAGGCAATGTCATCTAGGAATGTCAGAGGTTTCATTCATGAAGTTCCATCAAAATTACTGCCTAAAGATAAGCTAATGAAAAAGCATGATATCTTAACAAACTATGGTACATTTACACAGTAGAGTACTACACAGCAGTGAGAAAAAAAAATGATATCCTAAAATTTGCAGGCAAATGGATGGAATTGGAGAATATCCTCCTGAGCAAAGTATCACAAACCCAGAAAGATCAGCAGGGGATGTACTCACTCATTATTGGACTCTAAACAAAAAAGCAAAAAGCAAAGCATGTCCATGCTACAAACCACAACCACTGAACATCTTGGGATCTGAAACACCTTGAACTGGCACCTTGGATCCCACTCCCTCTAGAGGAATACCTGACCCAGTCTTGATGTTGGGGTGAGGAAACTGGATCTGCCAGGAGTGGATGCTGAACTGAGCCATATTGGGACCTTGAGACCTCCTGTCCTTGCTGGGGAGGAAATGAGGAGCTGTGGAGAAGAGAGAGTGACTGGAGAGGTTGGGAAGGGGAAGGGACCTTGAAGAAGGATATATATGGTTAGAAAATATGACTTTATTCATAATAATAAAAAACTTTTCTCAAATATTTTTATGATTTTAATGTAAAGGTTTCATCACATTTTGTGCATTACTTTAGGCTTTATTTTTTACTATTTTAACAGGGAGCAGAATATTTTCCATCTTACTTGGGGAGTTGAATAAATGTCTATAAAAATTCAAAATAATTATAAAGTAATGTCAGTTGTAATGATTGTATAGCCATTCTTTTTCAAATATAATTTTTTCTAAGTTTAATAATTTTTGTATTCTTTGGATAGACATAATATTAGTTGGGGACTTGCTTTTTTATAATCTCAGAGAAAAACCTTAAAATAATTTGTTGCAGATGATAAACAATGCTTATATTAATATTCATTACTAAATGTGTATCATTATTTTCTCAAAAAAAAGAAAAAGTATGATACCAATGGAACCATTAATAGGGAGTGGAAAAGCTCGTGTGGATTCAGATCTACATGAAAGAACTGCATGCAGCTAAAGAATACTTAGATTGGGAAAAATGCTCTTCCCCAAGAAAGAGCACAATGACTGATTACCCGATAACAAACTGTAAGGCATAAAAACATACATACAAGTAACATGATAGAAATGTAGCAGCTTATATTCATTCTCTGTGTATGTGTGTGTAAAACAGTCAAGCAATGTGTAAGGCTGGATTATCTCAGCCAGGAGTCTTGAAGTTCTGGGTTTACAACTCCAAGAAAACTGAATCATAGGGACTGTAAGGGCAGATCACTAGGGCCACCCATTTTCATTAGTATTTTGTCCCCTTGCTCTGAAAACACACAAACTTTCAAATATATCGACATTAATGTATATCAACATTAGCACAAGTATGGACTGTGAGTTTTATACAAGCAAACTAGATATGATTTTTTTTTGGTTGTTGTTTTATGTCTGAGCAAGTAAAATATATGTCACTTGCTTGTGTTTTTTCTATGTATATATCTTTATATTTGTAGCCAGGATTTTCAAGGAGGTCCTGTAGTAGAAATGCTCTCTGTATGCTGTAAATAAAGGACTGTTTCGGCCTATGCATAGCACCGTAGAAGTGGGTGGAGTATCAGAGCACAGGCAGGTAGAAGGAGAAGGGTGGTGTTAATCAGTCTCCATCCGGTCCCTGAGGAAGACAGACATGTAAGAAACAGGTGAGCCATGGGCTGGGCCACAAGGCAGGAAGATTAATGGAAATGGGTTGAATTAAGATGAATGAGCTAGCTAGTAATGTGCTTGAGACATGGGCCAAACAGTATAAAGGATTTAAGCGTGTGATTCATTTCTTTGGTGGACAAAAGCCGCAGCAGGGACTTGGTTTCAAACCTATGCTGCAGACCAGACTCCAAACCTCTGCCATGCGCCAGGTCTGAAACCTCTGGGCCCAAATGGGCCCCAGAAAACCTACTGCAACAAGTAGGTCCTTTTGAATCAAACATAATTTTAAATAACCCTTGAACGAATCCACACCTTGTTCCACAGTAACACAAATGATAACCACTTCCCCAACGCAACATACTTTTTGACTATCATTTTAAAATTACGGCATTTCTAAAGTATCTAGGCTGGTTTAATTTATCAGTCCCAATTATAATCCTATGTTTCTTATCAGCTATTCTTTGCTCATTAGCATTCAAAATATTCAAGGACAACACAACATATTGGATCCAGACTGCCTGTGTATTTCCCATCTCTACATGGCATTTCTTTTATTATTATTAAACTATACATATTTTCTGTGACTGTTTTCTTTTTCTTTTTTTCCATAAGCTTTTGCACATTTTAAACATATTATACCTTTATTAGAGGTGTTTTGCATTTGAACTTTTCTTAACTGAATAATTTTAGCCTTTCTCTCTGAATGAGAAATACCTTAAACTTCTAAGTTATCTCCAAGTGACATGGTTCTGAAAGCAGGCTTTATCCTTTACTTACTCAGTAAAAGTGAAAATTTATGTATTGAGGGCCTGGCCAGGACCTATAATTTTTAATTCAAAATAGAACAGCTTTTAATTTCCTCAGCTCTAGGATGCTGATGTGGGTACTGTGGCAAGCATGTTTATTTCTTTTTTGTGTTTGTACTTGAGTCAGTAGCTCAAAGTGCTCTTTGTACAGCAGAATCATTTAAAGTAGCCATATTCATGTTTTAAGCAAATGCAACACATCTTTACATCAGTTAACAAATGTTTAATGAACAAATATAGCACATTCTTACAAAGTTAAACAATATTCCACATCATTAAGAAATGTAACATATCTTTCTCCAGTTAAAATAATATTCTACTGCACAACACAACAAAATGTAGAAGGAGGAAAAAGGAATTGAGAGACAGAGAGAGAGAGACCTTTAGTTGAAATAAAACAAGATGATGAATATTGTGGATTTGGAGAGAAGAAATAATATGAGGAATTCATATGATTTTAGTATTTCTTAAAGGCAAACAAAAATTATAGCTCAGGTGGTAGAACCAGCAAATGTAAGAATTTTTGTTCCATTTCTGGTGCTAAGATATAGATTTAAAAATAAAAATCTGAGAAACAAACAGATATGCATATTAATTGCAAAATGTATGTGTTAAGCATATGACAGTCAAATGGTTATAATATATCTTTTGATATACATAATGATTCTACATATTTATGAGGTTCAATAGAGAGTTTAGTTTTATTATACATTGGGTAATATTAAAATGAAATTAGTGAGTATATTCATAACCTCATGGAAAAGAGTAAAAATGTCAGAACTTGCTATTTATTGGTAATATTTATTCATATGTATACACACACACACATATATATACTAATGTACTTTAGAAAAGATATTTTAAAAAATTTATGCAGAAACAAAAAAAATAGTTTTCTAACATTTTTGTTATATAGTCAACAATGTCTAGCATATATCGAATTTTTACAGTTTAAAACTCTACTGTCTTGAAATTGTTTTATCATATATTGATGGAAAAGAATTCAGTTTCCTAGGTAATAATTTCTTGAGTTGCCTTCTAAGTATCTCTCATTTTCTAAGAGATTATTTCATGATTCATCCATTAGTGAGTGATGAAACAATTCAATACAATCTGGTTTAGTGCTTTGTGTAGCATAAACTTCACAGATGTTTTAAGTTAAAATAAATTAATCAAATATTCTAAATAAAAAATAGGTTTTAAATTGTATTTAAGGCAAATGAAAAATGCATTAAAGTACATAAATTATATTTGTTTCCAAAGAGCATGATATGAAGTCCAATTACCTTTTTAACTATAAAAATGTTAAAATAAAAACAACTCTGAAGCCTGTCACTAGAGGAAGAGGCTACCTGTAACAAAGTCTGTCATTTAACAGAAATGATACAAAAACAAAATATCTGATGAACTCATATATAGATACATTTTATAAGATATTTGCAAAATTAATCCAACAATGTACAAAAACAAACATCACAAGCTCTAACAATTTCTAACATAATTTCCATATTAGAAAAGATGACGTCACAGGGCCAGAATCTCAACAATAATATTAGAGTGTTAAGAGATGTTCCAGATAATTGTATGCTTGTTACAATCTCTAAGAAATTGCTAGAACAAACAATATGTAAACCAGAAAGCACCAATTCCTTCAATGCTTTGTCTTCTACTCTTAATTTTTGGAGCAGTGAGTTGTGTCTATTATTCACAAGTTTACAGCATAACTTATTTTGTGATGGCACCCCAAACTAAGTCAAGACAACAGACTGTTTAAAAATTTGAAGATCAATTAATGTAACTTACCCTACATAGAGACTAAAAGAGAGGGAAAAAACATAAAAATATGCAAATAAAAGTTTGACAGTGTTTCAACATTTGTTCATGAAAATAATCTTTCATCAATGTCATCAACTTAATACTACCAGTAAAATATCTCAATATGTTACTAATTACAAATAACAATAAAAATGTACTACCCATTAAATATTTATTAATATAAAACTAGATGCTTTCTCTTTAAAACAATCAAGAACAGCGCCTGGGAAACCAGGGGAAAAAGAGCTAGGCTCTCCAAGGGTAGGCAACTGTCGATTGACATGGGCAGTATATGGAGCCACGAGGGATCACATCAGACTGTCTTCCTGTAAATGGGCTGGCACCTTGGAGCCCATTCCCTGCAGAGGAATGCCTAACCTAGTTTTGGTATTGGGATGAGGAAATCAGACCTGTCTGGAGTGGATGCACCATGCTGAGCTGACCCACTTTGGTACTTTCTGCCCTTTTTTGGAGAGGGGATCGGGCAATGGAATGTGGGGAGGCTGAAGACAGACTGGGAGGCATTGTGAGGAGGGAAGGATGGGTAAGCAGGGGCATAGATGGAGCAAAAAAATACTTCTTTTTTTTTCTCTTTCGTTTTTTTATTATGAATAAAGTCATATTTTTTATCCGTGTATATATTCAAGGCCCTTTCCCCCTCCCACCCACTCCAGTCACTCTATTAGTCCCTATTATAAGATCATTATAGTACATAATGAAAATTTAAGAAAAATTTGTATTGGTTGGAATAAGGAAATAATTTTGCATCTTACATATCTAAGATGATGAAAAAATCCCAAAGATAACAGTATCAATTAAATTGTTAGACTATTAAATCCTGGAATCTTTGGATATAAAAAGTAATGGAAAGATTAGTAATATAAGGTTAATACACTAAGAAATTAATTTCATATGTACAAGCACTGTATATACTCAAAATGTAAAACTAAATTCTGCCATCATTGACAGCAGAAAAGTAAAAATACTAATCTGATCCAAGAAATTAGGAAAGTTTAAGTAAATGAAAAACAGTTAATATATAATACTATTTGAAGACAATATTGTTTCAACTCTTCATAAATTAATCTATATACTTAATTCAATCTTAATTAAAATGTTGTCACATTATTTTATACCTATTTACCAAACACATAGAAGACTAAAGCAGAGATATGTTAAGGCAGAATAAACTCAGCTTATATAACTCTGAAATAGCAATACTTGTTTGGAAATTATTTTCATCAGTTAAGATGGCTGTTCATGACACAATAGACAAGTCACCTGATATAATAAGCTAATAAAGATATAAATATGCACAGATAATAAATTTTCATTTATCCTCAGAAAATAAGCAGAGAAAATCCTGAGAAGAAGATATAGTCTTTTTAACAAATGGTACTGAGGAACTGAGTATGTCTTTTAAAAATATCAGGGACACACATATTGCATATAGAGCAGGTCATGAAATAAGCTTATCAGATTCAGTCCTATACATGTGATAGACATCAGGGAAAATTTGTCAAAATATGAAAACTTGATAGTGTGAGTAGGTTTAGGCATAAAATTCATATAATTTTTAGATAAATTTGATGTGTTTTAGCAGAAGCTAACATCTACTAAGGAAAGGAAAGTAGGGGTGGGAAGCATGGGCAGTGCACAATCAGCCCAGTGAGGAGTTCTGGCAGTGTAATACATTCTAGTACTGGAGGAAGCCTCCACCACCTACTGACCCAGAGGCTCTTGAGATGCTAGTGCCCACAGCCTGACTCTTCAGGAAAAGAGTGACATAGCTGAGACTGACATGGAGTCCCGACAGAAGGAGCTGAAGAAGCAGGATTCTTTGAATTTGAGGAGTATCAAAGGAAATGAAATTTTCCATACTTGACATGATACTGTTGTCACACCTGAAAAATGAAGAGTTTTGAGGATAAATACTTGTAATTACTACTGAATATTCTACTGGACACTTGCTAAGGAAATATTGTAGTGGGAGGCGAAAATACTTCATGTAACTCTAGGAGGCCTTCTGAAAAAATCCCATTTTACATCATCTCCTGATGATACATGTGACCTTGTTCTGGTGAGTTAGAGTGAATCACAGCTGTTAGTTACCATCAAAACGCAAATCTACATCTGCTGTGATACTGCCTGAAAGAATTCTTCACTAATTTATTTGACAAAATATCTTTTACCCATTACCTCTTTCTACAGACATATATGATCTTTTCCAAAACATCTGGACTCTCTGCTGTAAGAAGACATTTTTTATCTTGTAAGACATTATTTTTATTAGATTTCACTATAGTTTTTCTATTCCTATGTAATGAATCACAGAAATGTAACACATTAGTGTCATGGATATGTTAATTGTAAAGCATTATTTTTTTAATATCTTGAGTGCTCTGAAATATGCCAAATGTATCAGATTTTCCAAGTCACCAAACTAAAACAAATGGCTTTCTTTTTTTAGTTCAGCAAATTTATTTCTGTCTTCTATTTGTTTCTCCAAATGTTAGCATTTCATATACTTTTGAACTTTGGAAGTGGTTGAGAAAAATTTCAGAGTGTATAAAATCAAGTCTTTAAAACCAAATATATATTTTTAGTTTCAAAGAATAATTTTAAACTGTCTGTGTTGCAAAGTGACTCATTTCATTCTTTCTTAAACTGAGCTCAGTGATGTATTGTCAATGATAAAATTAATTCTGATTTTTAAAAGGCCCTAACATGAGTTTTTCTTGACTTCTTACAATTTGTGACTCAGTATTCATCGATTATATGTGGGATGTTTCTCTTTTAATTAAAAGTAGATGAGATATGCCATCTGATACTATACTGAACTATGAAAATGCAGGAATAAAAATAATTTTCTAATTAGCCTCAAGAGTATTATTAGCTCTTGGATATATTGTTACAACAGTGTACTTATGTATCAGCTACAAATTCATTCTTTTCTATTTGTGATCTTAAGGGTCTCTCTACTAAATTATGCAAAGTGTTACACAGTCTGTTTTAGAAAGCAACATTCTACAATTAGATATAAAAATGGCTTATAACACTTACAAAGCCATTTCAGATTTAAATGTTAGTGCAATTTTTAATCTAATAAAATTCAATATTTTTTCCAAATTACAACAGCTTTGTAGATCTGTAAATAGAGCAACACGTGTGGAAAACAATTGAAAAGTAGGAGGGAGAAAAAAGGGTAAAACTCTAAATAAATCTTAGCTTATTTTCTTTGTATCAATCACTTAGATAAAAGGATGACAGAGTATTCTCATACTACAAAAACTTCACTCCATAGTTGGCTGATTACATTGTGGTCTGTAGTGAAACAAAGATCATGACAGAGAAACATGTGGAGGTATAAGGCAGCATAGATCTTGGTAGACAAATGAGGGGACAGAGAGAGACAGAACTAAACAAAACACTTCTTTCTATTAACCTACTACCTTCAGGTAGGCCCCCAGCTTTTATCATTTCTGAGACATCTAAGAATAGTGCTATCAATAGGGAAAAAAAGTCCCTAATAATAATCCTGTAGGAGATGTTTTACATTTAAATCATAGCCATCATATTTATCTCATATTCTTTCCACAATAAGAAATGAACTAACTAGATATCTAAGAATTAATGTATATCAAGAGTTGTTTAACAGTTCAAACTCTGAAGACCAAGTTAACTGTTAAGCCGTCACCATCAGGAAAACAAACTCAATTCCCATCACAAAAGGAGGAAATCAAGTTATAGAGCGAGGCATCAGAACAATGAAAGTTTGAAAGCAAGCAGGGTGAAGAGCACAACTCAGAGTTCCACATGCAGCATCCAGAGAATCAAAGATGCCTACAAATGTATATTGCAATATGAAATTCATAGTTTTCTTTCCTTGTTTCAAACTTCTCATCTTCCATCCTTTATCTTCTTCAGGAAAGTTTTACATCCATGATATCCCTGGTTTCTTAAGGTTGTGTTGCATTTTATGCTTTCCTTAAATAATCTTATTGTGCACATGACTAAAGACATTTTGCTCTTCTGAGATGCCAAAAAAATCAAACATTAAACATTAAATTCTAGCATTTTGGTAATAGCATTTTATCACAACAGAGAAGTAACCAATTTAACTGCTAAATTGTTAATCATTAAAAAATATGGAGTCTTAAATGCTATCTTCAGTTGTGTTAATTTTATGTTTTTATTGTCACAAACCATGACATATTGATGGGTTATTATGGAGCTTATCTTGCTATGTAAAGCATTGATTATGATCATTCTGCCTATGGCACAGTGTTCATTAATTATTATATGTTTCTAGAAGAAGAGAGAGCATATAAACTTATTTAGGCATTTATTGTAGAAAGTGATACAACTAATCACAGATTTAAACTTCACAAAAGACTGTGGATTCTGAACCCTAGAGAATGTGATAAAGTCTATCAGCCATTGCTACACTTTCTGATAATACTGTCAATAACATTCATAACACTAAGTGCTAAGTTATAATCCCATATCACCATATTATATACAGAAAATTCTGCCTCCAAATTGCCTTCCATTTTGTTTTATGTAGCTATAATTTGTGAAGAGGCACACATGTATAAAATGTGAACTGTCATATGATAAATATATAACATATATGCATTTATAAGTTCTGAAATGATTACTGATTCTGCTAACATAGTGCCCACAACCTCATTGTCCTAATTATGCTGTATTACTAAGAACATTCAAATATATTTTCAGTGAATTTCAAGCACATGTCCTATATAGTTGGCCACAGGCATTCTGCTGTATATTTTCTTCTCTCAAATCTTTGCATAACCCTCTAATTATGTATAATCCACTTCAAGAATTACTGATGAAATGTTATGGAAATGTTTTTGCTTAGATATGTTTTAATATATGAAGCAAGACTAATTCTTTAAATGATACTTTAAAAAAATTACTCTTTGCCTTCTTACTTGGAATATTTTTTCAAAGATTCAAAATCATAGAGAAGTTACTGGCAATTAATTTTCAAAAACATATAAAATAAGAAAAGTGGGCTAGGGTATAGATCAGGTTCAGAATACATACCTCTTTAAAACAAATGAGGCTCCAGAATTGATTTTTAAAATAGAAATTTATGTGTGAATTGTGTGTTTATATGTGTGTGTAATTTTGGAAAACTTGTGTGATGTTAAGCACTGCTGTTATAATGTATGTATTATCTGGTATTTCACAATGACCATGTAGCCTACCAAAATCACATCATTATCTCACCAGAGAAAACTTATGAACAAAAAGGTAAGTACTTCAGCACAGACCACAGCAGTAAGCAGCAGAACTGGGCAACAGAGTTAGGTAGGCTGTGATCTAGATCAGATATCTTTATAACCATCACAGAATGCTAGATCTAGTTTAATGACTGTTGTTTTGAATTAAGCCTTATGCTACTGAATTGTTATTACTCTCCTTTCTGCCTGTAACCACATAGAGCCAGACTTTAATATCGCTAATGATATAAGGTCACATAATGTGGTTTATTTTTCATTTCCCTTCAAAGATTCATTTCTCTAATTGAATCTCTGTCCTATATTGACAGTCAATTTTGTATCATCTAAATAACTTTCTACCTCACTTTCTTTCACAAAAAGAAATATTTTAGCAAAAATATAAGGATGAAAATCTAGCATTTGAACATATCAAACATATGGCATTTATTCTTTATTTATTTATTGTGAGCTCCACTAAAAGATTATTTTTATCATTGGAAGAGAATATACTAAATTTATGTATTAGCAATAACTTCAGAAGTTGTTAAAATTCATTTTGAATATCAAATCCTATTGACAAATGCATTGATTTGCTTCTCATGATTAAATTTGCTATTTTCTGAGAAGTTTTTTAAAAAATTTTACACAAATAAAATTAAGGACTAAAACTTAAAGAAGTAAGGCTAAAATAACAAACAGAGATGAAATAGTTTATATAGTATTTTCAGTAAGGGAAAAAGTATCCTGAGTTCTTGTAACAACATTTCAAGAAGACAAGAATAAAACCTTATGAATTAGCTTTTTCAAGACTATGGAATTTTTCTTAGAATTTGTTTTTGTGGTCCTCCCACGTCTAGTAGACAGGAGTGAGTTTCCTTCAGCCACTCATTATTACTTGCTGTTCTTATGCAATTTAATGTTTAGACTATCCTTTATATGCCTCCAGGGGAAGCCATGTTTTTGCAATGTGCACCTTGTCCTTGTATATACAGTCTGAACTGATTAGAACTTGACTTAGGTGACCTTTCTTTCTCCTCAAAGTATAAGTTTTCTGAGTCTCTGAACAAAGTTGCCTATTCCACGGGATTAGTCCACATCTTTTATTTTTCTTCCAGGTCTCACACTTCCTTAAGAATAATAAACTCAGCTGAGAGAGAAGAAAAAGTGTATCCTCACAGAAGGGGGCAAGTGAGCATAATGGGGCAGAAACCAGGAAGAGCTTCACCTTCTGTCAAGCTTGAGCATCATTTTTTTTAAGACAAAAAGAAGCATGAGTATTAAAATCACAACTCTTAGGTTGTTTGCAAGTTGTGATTTATTATAATCTCTGTTCCTCAAAGAAATGAAACTTCAGATGAAGAAGTATGGACCAAGCCTGAAAAAAATCCAAAAAGTATAAAAACATGTGGAAGAGATGCCTGTTCAATTCTGGATCACTTAGGCATTAATTTGGATTGATATTAAAATACTTTTCAAAGGAAAGGAGAATAATAATCATCAGGAAAAAATGGATAATTCGTTGAATTAATACAAACTGGGTAATCCAATCTTAAATTTAGAAAAAAAATGCATAAGAAGTAATTATGCCCATTCAAGCAATATAGAAAGTAAAAACAGTATCACTGACAACTACGGCCTTGAAAGATCCCCCAGTTCCCTTACCAGGGCCTCCTTTATTTATTTATTTATTCATACTTTTTATTTTTATAAAGTCTTTTTTATCCATATATTCCCTTGTTTTAACTTGCTTCCCCCTCCTGACCCCTCCCAAGCAGCCTTCAACCTCCCTCCTTTCCATCCCCCCATCCCCTCCCCAGAGAGGGCAAGAGGTCCCAGTGTGGAGCATCCACTCCAGACAAGTCTGATTTCCTCATCCTAATAACAGGACTGGGTTAGGTATTCCTCTGGCGGGAATGGGTTCCAAGCTGCCAGTCCATGCACAGAAATCTATACTCTCCATTGGCTGAAAGTGACCCTGAATCATGAAGTGAGAAATTTAACCTTGAATTCTCTCCACTTCTGATGACAATTTAAAAGAGCCTATGAAAATACTAAGTTTACCACATAAACAATCTAGAACAAAAAAGGGCAAAAATTTTATTATGAAATCCTCCGTAGCATCAAGAACTTTCCTTGATATTTTCAGTGCAATTTTAGCAAAATTAAACATTTATTACAGAATAGACATATAAGAAACAGTGTGCAATATTTGGAACAACTAGTTTCTACAACAAGTGTTAATACACACATACACAACACAAACACACACACGTCCATTAGATAAGAAAATTTAAAAACACTTAAATCTTTCAGATGTTATTAGGAGCATTAATTGGCTACATCCTATTTTAGAAATACCTAATTATGCACTAACCAATCTATTTAGAACTCTAGGAGGAAAGACAACATTGAATAGTCCTGGCATATTATCTCCAGAGGCAAGAAAGGAACTACAGCTATTTAAATCCACACTAAAAGAGACATTTGTGTATCATGTGGATTCTTCACTGCCTTTAAACTTATTTATTTTCCCCACTAAATTGTCTCCTATAGGTATTGTAGTACAAGAGGATAATCCCTTGGAATGAATTTATTTACACCATAAGGGTCATAAAGTACTAACTGCTTACTTTACACTTCTGGCTCAATTACTAAATCAGGGGAGCACCAAATGTCAACTATTATATAGATTTGATCCTTGCTGTATTTTATTAGCCTTAACTAACAAGCAGTTTTTAGGGGCATTACAAAACTCTATGGATTTTCAAATTTCATTTACAGATTACTATGAAAAAAATAGGAAATCCTGTTTTAGTTGGCAAGCTATGGGATTTTCTCATAAAATTGAATTACAAAAAGAGTCCAATCTTTTCCCATTCCACAGGCAGATATTTATTTTAATGATAGCTCATCTAAATGTATGGGAGGTATTCATGGTCCAGCTATTCATCAATCTCTAAATATTTCCTTTCTCTCAGCCCAATAGTTAGAGCTGGATCTTTTGATTTATCTACTACAGTTCATTTACAAATCATTAAATATTGTTTTATAGAAACTGCTTTAATTTTATCTTCATATTTTGTTATGTTCCCATTACTACAAGGCCAATATCTGGTTAGGATTTTCACAATTCTTTGTTTATTACTCATATTTATGTACCCTCTAACCTCCATGGTTTTATTGCAAAAAGAAGTAAGCCATAAGATACATCAATCTACCCTATTTTTACTTCCCAGAACACCTAAACATTGATTCTAATGGACTTTATGTACAATACCAACATGTTAAGACAAATGACACAAATTTTGCAGAAAAGACTTTTTTTGTAATAATCATATAGCTTAAGTTAGTCCAGAGGTACGAATACTAATGAATTATGGCAAATAAATGTCACTTACTTTGTTCTTGTGCCTTTGCTACCATACATGCACTTTTCATAGTTACATATTCTAAATTTTTGTGAGCTGTACCTCAGTCTTTTATTGCAGCATAAACTTGCCATGAGATATGTTTTAAATGGGGTTTTGTGAAAATCACTTATAAAACAGAGAAGGTTTTAAGAAAAAATGAAGGGATAAGGTTGCAGCGTGCCAGAGCATTTTTAAGGAAAACTTTTTATCTCTACGCCGAACGTCCAAACTCCTGCGCCGCTGGCCAGAACCACGCACCCGGGAAGCCGCGTCATCAGTCTGAAAACCCACATAACTGATCGAGAACTCTCACGAGAGAATGCCGGCTTTTTGTCCTGGTCCTCTCCCTAGGAGGTCTACTTCCGGAATCCTTTCCAGTTAACCACGCCCTGCTCGTCTCCAGTCCTCTGACAGGATCATTCACATGTATAGTTCCTGATTTCCCGCTACAGTCTTTAGAAGATATTTCTACAATGTACTTTTCTCTTACACAAACTTTTGTTGTTATGGGAGTGTTTAGTTTTTATAAAAACCAACAATAGACCAGCCTTTAGTAGTAAAAATTAATAGCATTTGTAATAGAATATTAACTATATTACAGGCATTTCTTGTAATGTCCATGACCACAGCATAACTGAAAGAACACATTAAAACAATAATTATTAAAGAAGAAAGGGGGGGGCTGGAGAGATGGCTCAGCGGTTAAGAGCACCATCTGCTCTTCCAGAGGACCCGGGTTCGATTCCCAGCACCCACATGGCAGCTAACAACTGTCTGTAGTTCCAGTTCCAGGCAAAGACCAAGGCAAATAAAGAAATAAATAAAGTTTAAAAAAAAAAAGAAGAAGAAAGGGAACATCAAAGATTATTCCTGCATTTTCCTTATTTGCACTAAAATTTCTAAATTTTCTTCAAGGTACAGTATTTGCTTGGGAGTTCACAAACATTTTGTCACAGAACATTCTGAACTGTCTTTTTAAAAATTTATCTTTATAGAATAAAGTATTGTTTATCCATGAATTCCCTTGTTCCAACTCCCTTCCCCTGCCTGACCCCCTCTCCCCCCCAGCCCCCCTCAGCCTTCAGCCATCCCCTCCCCTGAAAGGGCAAGAGATCCCAAGGTAGATTAGCTCAGCATCCACTCCAGACAAGCCTGATATACTCATCCTAATATCAAGACTGGATTAGGTGTCCCTGTGGAGGGAATGGGCTTCAAGATGCCGGTCCATGCACTGAACCCTTCATTGACTCTCCACATATTGCTCATGCCAGTGGACAGTTGCCTATCCTTGGAGGGCCTACTTCCTTTTCCTGATGGTTTTCAGGTAGCTGTTCTTGATTCAGTGAGTTCTCCAGAGCTCCAGCCAGCCATCACTGTGGAAATTTTCCTCATATTCCCTATCCCCTTGCTTATATAGAGTCTCCTCCTCTGTTCTCAGCTGGGCCAATCTGCTGGTGTCTCAGAGTGTACATTACTATAAAACCTTTCTTTCCACACTAAATTATGCAACTACCTTTCAATGAAAGCAAAAAGAAAGGCAGAATAAACAGAATCTGACTTGGCACAAGTTTGCATTGGTATCTATAAGCGCTAAGAAGAAAATGACACACCAGTCTAATTTTCCTAAGTGTCAAATTTTGTTCAGTAAAATTAAACTATAAGAATTCATAGAAATTCATGTTCAAAAATTCTCTGTCTAAATTGCATCCTTGCAGTTAAATGGAGAGATGAATCATTTCATGTATTATAAGGCAATTGTTCATTCTTACAAGTAATTGAAGCATCTAATTGAATTCAGAATTTGAGATGGCTTCTGAGACTGGAAGTTTAAGGGTTGAGATACTGCTGAGGATTAAGAGGTTGAGGGTTGGTATTTCTTCTCTGAAGTACAACATTGAGCACTTCCTTGTATTTGAGACTGAACCTGCTAATTGCACTAAGTCTCTTGAACTGTAGAACTGATATAATCACACTGGACTTAAATTCCATAATCAGAGATTTTATTGTAATTAGAGTTAGGTTTTTAAAATAGCCTTTGTTACTGAGCTATGTAAAAGAAGCAGAAATAGTCTAGAATCATCCACACAGTCATAGAATCCTAAACTTTTACATTTTTGTATATCATGATCCATGCCAAAAATATTACAAGCAATCATTGCCTTTCTGGAGTTTATTTCACAGAAAGAGATGTCTCTAATTCCTTTTAACCGAAAGGAATATATGACACACCCAAATGATTTTCAATTTTACTATTAAATATGAATAATAAAATATTTTATACAATTTTCCTGTCATTTATTCCACAAAACGGAGAGCATTAATTTGATTTGTGAAAATAAATACACAATATTTTTCAGAAAGAGTAATAATACAAATACTTATAAGTATTATATATTATTGAATATATAACTTCATATATATTTCTCTCAAATATTCTAAAAACATACTTTAGAATATATAACACTGATAAAATCTCTTGAATATTGGTCACTGTATCTATATCCTGATTAGTATACTAGTCTTCAGTAAAAACAAAGGTGGTCCAATTATTGTAGCATATTTTAATGATATCTAACAGATATTGCTTTCAAGAACTCTTTTTTTTAATTTGATGATCTTACATCATGTACCCCATAGAACTCAGTTATCAGTACTCTCAGTTTCATACCCACTCTTCTGATCTCCCCATTTACAAAAAAGTCCATTCATACTGCTCATTTACTTACTGGAGCATAATTAAACTCCCTGTGGCCAGACCCTTAAAGAAAACAAGTCTTTCCTCACCCACACCCCTGCAAGAGACCATCAATGCAGATGCAGAAGTGAAGCACTGTGTCATTTTGCTAAGTTCCAGCCTGGAGTTCTTGTATACAATGACTTATTTTTTTTTTAACGTCTACTAATGAGTCAAAAATTCTTATGCATTTTGCAAATTAATATTTTATTTCACAAATATGCCTTTTCCCAGCCACAGTTATTGGACTCTATATTCAGCTCTTTCAAGATTCCAATGTTGTCAAACTTCACTTATATAAAACATTATTAACTCAATGATTAATAATTTACTAATATATGACTGATGTCACTATATTACTAAAGAAGCAATGGAACTAAAAAAAGTCTCCCTTTCTGCAACTGCATACTCCAATAATTGTGGCATGATTATGTCCATTTTCTTTTTGTTTCAGACAATGAGGAATCTCTTTAAAAATATATGGCTATGGTAACGAGATATTAGCCCACATCTCTTGCAGAAGCTCCTCTTTTCCCAGAGGGTAGGCCAGCATCCTGAACCAAAGTAATACTGCCCACAACCCTGCTCATACTTCCCAGCATAACTTCAAATGTGTCGCCTCTTCTCATCACAGTGTTGTAGCCACATCTCTGGAAGAAGCCTTCCAACCCATCAGATGCTAGGTCATCTTCCTAAAAACCAGGTAAGATCACCCCTATCCAATCATCACCTGATTTTCTCAGCATAACCCAACTGCCCCCTCCTCTTCTTGCCACTGTTCCAAAACAAACTTTTGTTAAAAAACAACCAATTACTAGAAGTCAGGCCAGCTTTGTGAACCGTAGATAAGTCTGCTCCACAACCCAGCCTTGCCTGCCCAACATAACCCAAACCTTCACTGCTCTTCAACCACCTCTTTTATCCCACCAGAGGCCTGGCTATAACCTTGATCCCCAAAAGCCAATTCAGCACTCCTCCACACCCAGTACCACAACCAACAACAAAACAGAAATTAACAATCAATAATAATTACTATCCCTCAATATCAATGGACTCAATTCACCAATAAAAAGACACAGGCTAATGGATAGAAAAACAGGATCCATACTTTGGCTGCATCCAAGATAAACACACCAATATCATCTTGGAATAAAGACCTGAGAAAAAATTTTCAATTAAAAAGACCTAAAAACCAAGCTGGTATACATATCATAATATCTAGCAAAAGAGACTTTAAAACAAACTTAAATAAAAGAGATGAAGGACATTTTATACTCATTAAAGAAAAAAAAAAACACCAGGATGATGTCTTAATTCTGAACATCTTTGTCACAAACACAAGGGTACCAGCATTCATAAAAGAAACATTAACTAAAGCCTATATCAAACATCAAAACAAACACATTAATATTGGAGGACTTCAACACCCCACACTCACCAACTGATAGGTTATACACAGAGAAACTGAACAGAGAAATAATTTAATTAACAGAACTTATGACTCAAATAGACCTAACATATCTACAAAAAGTGTCACCCAAACACAAAAGAATATACCTTCTCAGCATCCCATGAAACCCTCTCTAAAACTAATCACATACTCAGTTACAAAGCAAGTCTCAAAAGATACTAGAAAATTGAAATAATCCCCTGTATTTTATCAGATCACCATGGGATAATTTTGGGTTTCAACAACAGAAGCAACAGAAATACTATAAAAGCATGAAAACTGAAACACTCTTTACTGAGTCAACACTTGGTCAAGGAAAAAAAATAAAGAAATTAAAATTTCCTTAGAATTTGGTGAGGGGAAAAAAAAACTTCCTAGAATGAATGCACAATATATACAAATTTATGGGATACAATAAAAGTGGTAATAATAAGGAAGTTCTTAGCACCAGCAACATAGCAGCACACATGAGAGAACTAGAAGCAGCAAAATCCAGGAGGAGCAGAGAGCAGGAAATATCAAACTCAGGGCTGAAGTCAATACAATAGAAATGAAGAGAACAATACAAAAAAGTAATGAAGCAAAGAGTTGTTTTGTTTTTGTTTGAGAAAACCAACAAGATAGACAAACCCTTATCTAAACTAATTAAAAGGCAGAGAGATTATGCAAATCAACAAAACCAGAAATGAAAAGGAGGACATATCAATAGACACTGAGAAAATCCAAAGAATCGTTAGGTTGTTCTTCAAAACCCATACTCTATAAAAATTGAGATATCAAAGAAATGAACAACTTTATTTTTACAACTTACAGAAGGCAGATAAGATCATATAACTAATTAAAATAACCTATATACAGACCTGAAAGAAATAGAAGTAGTCATTAGAACTCTCTCAGCCAAAACAAACAAGCAACCAAAACCTAGGTACAGATGATTTCAGCAAAAGATTCTATAAGACCTACAAAGAAGAGTTAATCTCAATATTCCTCAAATTATAATACAAAATACAAAGAAAGAATATTAATTATGTTTATGAGGTCCTAATCACCCTGATACCCAAGCCACAAAACTAAAATAATAAAAGACAGGGAGAGAATTACAGACCAATATCTTTCATTATCATACATGCAAAAAAATAGACAATAAAATACTAGAAAACTGAATTCAAGAACATGAAAAAAGTTTATCCTGCAGAATTCTGTGGGCTACATTCCAGAAATACAGGGATAGTTCAACATATGAAAAACCTGTTAATGTAATCCACCATACTTAAAAGGAAAAAAATAGACATGATTAAATTAAATGCCTCTATTAAAATCCAACATACCTTCATTATAAATGTCTTGGAGAGATCAAAGATGCAAAGGGCATACCTAAACATAATGAAAACACTAACCAGCAAGCTAACAGTCAACATCAAATTAAATAGAAAATTCATTTAATTTAACTAAAGTCAGAAATGAAACAAGGCTGTCCACTCTCCCCATATCTATTCAATATATTATTTGAAGTTTTAGAAAGTACAATAAGGCAAAAGAGATAAAAAGATTTACAAATTGGAAAGGAAGAAGTCAAAATATCACTATTTGCAAATGCTATGATAGTATACATAACTGACTACAAAGATTCTACCAGGAAACTCTTCCAGCTGATAAACACCTTTAGAAAAGTGACTGGTTACAAAGTTAACTTAAAATAATCAGTATTCTTTCTATATACAAACAATAAATGGCCTATGAAAGAAATAAAAGAAATAACAACCTTAAAAATTGATGCAAATAATATAAAATATCTGTGGTAAATCTAACCAAGCAAGTGAAAAACCTGTATGGCAAGAACTTCAAGTATTTGAAAAAAAAAAAAATGGAGAAGAGATCGGAAGATGGAAAGAACTCCTATGCTCTCTGAATGATAGGATTAACATAGTAAAAATGAGGATCCAACCAAAAGCAAGGTATGGACTCAATGAAATACCCATTAAATTCCCAATATGATTCTTTATAGACCTTCAAAGAACAATATTCAATCATATAACAAAAAACAAAAACCCAGAATATTTGAAACTACTTTGTATGATAAAAGATCTTCGGAATGGCAGCCTACAGAATAGATCTTCATTAACCCCATATTTAACAGAGGACTTCTATCCAAAATACATAAAGAACCTAGGAAACTAGATATTAGCAACTCAATCTAATTTTAAAACTGGGTACAGATATAAACAGGGAATTCTCAAAAGAGGGTCCCAAAAAGATGAAAAACACAGAAAAGTGTAACAACCTTAGCCATCAAGGAAATGAAGATTAAAATGACACTGAGATTTCATTTTACACCTATCAGGATGGCTATTTTCAAAAATACAATGACAGCTCATGCTGGAGAGGAGTTAGAGCAACAGGAACACTTCTACACTGATGGTGGGCATGCAAACATATATAGTTACTTTAGAAATCTAGATAGTAGGTTCTCAGAAAATTCAAAATCTATTTAACTTAAGGCTCAGCTTTACCACTCTTGTGCATATTCCCCAAGTATGCTCAACCATATCAGAGTCACACATGCTCTACTACATTCATAGCAACTTTATTCAGAATAGCTTGAAACTGTAAGATACCAAGATGTCTTTCAGCCAAAGAATGGATAAAAATGTGGTACATTTACACAATAGAATATTACTCAGCTGTCACAATCAATAGCATCAGGAAATTATCTGACAAATGGATGGAACTATGAAATATCATCCTGAGTTAAGTAACCCAAACCAAGAAAGACAAATATGGTATGTTTTCATTAATGAGTGAATATTAGCTTTAAAGTAAAGGATAACCTTGCTACAATCCACAGACCTAGAGAGGCTATATAACAAGAAAGGCTAATAAGGATACAATTTGATCTCCCTAGCAAGGGAAAATAGAAAAGGTTTTGTTATGACTGATGGGAACAGATGAGATTGAAAACATGTGGGATCAGGTGAGCTTAGGGTAGGAGAACACTGAAAGAGACAGTTAGAAATTGGGGGAGCGGTCGAGTTCCAGTTCCAGGACCAAGTGTTGTCTGTGCAGCGTGCCCCACACACTCCATAGCAGACAGAGATAAACTTGGGCTGTCAAGATGCCCCCCAGCTGCTGCTAAGACAAGGGAACTTGCGTGGCCACCCCCCATGCAACTGCTTCAACAAAGAATGACTGAGGATTCTGAAAGCCAAACTCAGACTCTGCCCAAAGGTGAGGTGGGCTCAGCAGGCCCCAGCACTTGAATATCTGCCAGGGAAAATTTTGTTGAGATTGAGTTCTGGTTCTGGGACCAGGTGCAGTCTGTGGTGTGTGTCCCCACACACTCCATAGCAGACAGAGATAAACTTGGGCTGTCAGGGTCCTCCCAGCTGCTGCTAAGACAAGAGAACTTTCATGGCCACCCTGCCTCCAACTGTTCCAAAAGAGAAGGACTGAGGACATGAAATTCAGTCCCCTTCCCAGAGCACAAGCAGAGATTGAGCAGACCTTTTGTTAAGAGGTGAAAGGAGACATATAAGCCCGCTTGCCACAACTGACCAGGAGCCACCTAATCATGAACCACAGAAGCCAAGGGCAGATGCCAGTGCAAAAATATACAAAATAATATGAAGAACAACAAGGTAACTCCAGAAGAAAGTGGTGGTACTACTACAAGACCTGAACTGAGCAATGAAGAGGAAACAGAAGGAAGCAACACCAAAAATACCTTTATGATGATCATTGAGGCCCTCAAAGAAGATATGAAAAATTCCCTTAAAGAAATAGAAGAAAATAAAAAAAAATTGGAAGAGACAAACAAATCTATTAAAGAAAACCAAGAAAAAGTAAAACAATAAATGAAAGAAACATGCCAAGAACTAAAAACTGAAATAGAAGCAATAAAAAAAGGCACAAAATAAGGCCAAGATGGAAATAGAAAACCTGAATAAAAAAGCTGTAACCATAGATACAGCCATAACCAACAGAATTCAAGAGATGGAAAATAGATTTTTCTGAAGTGGAAGACTTAGTAGCTCAAATAGATATATCAGTCAAAGAAAATACTAAAACCAAAAAAGCTGTAACACAAAATGTTCAGGAAATTTGGGACACCATGAAAAGCCCTAACTTGAGAATAATAGGAATAGAAGAAGAAGAAGAAGAATACCAGCTCAAAGGCACAAATAATGTTTTCAATAAAATCATAGAAGAAACATTCCTAACTTGATGAAACAATTGCCTATAAAGATACATGAAGCTTATAGAACACCAAATAGATATGACGTCAAAAAAAGTCAGTGCACCACATAATAATCAAGCCATAAAACATACAGAACGAAGAAAAAATTTTAACAGCTGCAAAAGAAAAGGGCCAACTTACTTATAAAGGAAAACCCGTCAGAATAACACCTGACCATTCAATGTAAAATATGAAAGCTAGAAGGGCTTGGTCAGAAGTTAAACAGATGCTAAAAGAGCATGGCTGCCAAACTAGAATGCTATACCTTGCAAAATTTTCAATCACCATAGATGGAGTATACAAGATATTTCATGACAAAGTCATACTGAAACAATATCTATCTACCTTTCCAGCACTACAGAATGTATTAGAGGGAAAACTCCAACCTAAGGACTGCAGATACACCCATGAAACCACAAACAATCAATAACCCAACAGAAGATTACTCCAGAGAAATGAAATACAAACAAGTTACCACCAAAAATGTCAGGAAATATCAATCACTGGTCACTAATATCCCTTAAAATCATTCAATTCAACTCTCCTATAAAACAATACACACTAAGAAGATGGATACAACAAAGAAGCCATCTTTCTGTTGCTTACAAACAACACATCTTAACCACGAAGACAGACACAAGCTTAGATTAAAGGGTTGGGAAAAGATTTTCCAGTCAAATAATCCAAAGAAACAAGCTGGGGTTGCCATCCTAATATCTATAAAAGTAGACTTTAAGCTAAAAGCAATTAAAAGAAAACAAGATGTTCATTACTTTTCATCACAAGAAAACTAGGTCAAGAGGAGATTTCAATCCTGAATACTTATGCCCCTAATATAAGGGCACCTACCTAGGTAAAAGAAACACTGCAAAAGCTCAATTCCCACATCAATTCTCACACCCTAGTAGTGGGAGACATCAATAATCCACTTTCAACCCTGGATAGGTCAACCATACAAAGACTCAACAGAGAAATAAGGAGTCTATAGGCAGTTATGATGCAAATAGATTTAACAGATATCTACAGAAGCTTCCACACAAATGCAAAGGAATATACATATTTCTCAGCTCCTCATGGAACTTTCTCTAAAAATGGCCACATAATTGGTCATAAAGCAACTATCAACAGATACAAAAAAAATAAAAATAATCCCTTGTAACATATCAGACCACAAGGGCCTAAAGTTAGAGTTCAACAACATCAAAAGTCAAAGAAAGCCTACCAACACATGGAAACTAAACATCTCTAAACTAAACCATCTCTGGGTCAAGGAAGAAATTAAGAAAGAAATAAAACTCTCCCTAGAATTTAATGAAAATGAATCCACAATATATCCAGACTTGTAGGACACAATGAAAGCAGTCTTAAGAGGAAATTTCATAGCACTAGATGCCTAAATGAAAAACCTAGAGAAATACTATACTAGAGAACTAATAGCTCAGCTGAAAGCCTTAGAACAATTAGAGGCAGACTCACCTAGAAGAAGTAGATGGCAGGAAATAATCAAAGTTAGAGCTGAAATCAATCCAACTGTAACAAAAAGATCAATACAAAGAGTCAATGAATCTAAGAGCTGTTTCTTTGAGAAAGTCAACAAGATATATATACCCTTATCCAGACTAAACAGAAAACAGAAAGACAATGTTCAAATGAACAAATTCAGAAATATAAAGAGAGGCATAACAACAGATCCAAAGGAAATCTAGAGAATTATCAGATCATACTTTGAAAATCTATATTCCACAAAAATGGCAAACCTAGAATACATGGACAGCTTTCTGGAGAGGTACCATCTACCAAAATTGAATGAAGATCAGATTAGTTACCTAAACAGGCCTATAACCCTTAAGGAAATTGAAGCTGTCATTAAGAGCCTCCCCAAAAATAAAAGCCATGGTCCCAATGGTTTCCGTGCCAAATTCTACCAGATATTCAAAGAAGAATTAATACCATTACTCTTCAAACTATTTCACACAGAAGAAACTGAAGAAATATTGCCAAATTCTTTTTATGGGGCCACAATTACCCTAATGCCCATGCCACTCAAAGACACAACAAAGAAGGAGAATTACAGACCAAATTCCCTCATGAATATTGATGCTAAAATCATCAACAAAATTTTTGCATACCATATACAACAATGTACAAAAAAATATCATCCACCACGACCAAGTAGGCTTCATCCCAGAAATGCAGGGCTGGTTTACCATATGAAAAACTATAAACGTTATCCATCATATAAACAAACTAAAGGAACAAAACCACATGATCATATCCTTAGATGCTGAAAAAGCCTTTGACGAAATCCACCACTCCATTATGATTAAAGCCCTGGAGAGATTAGGAACAAAATGAGAATACATAAATATAATAAAGGCGAGTTACAAGAAGCCAACAGCCAGTATCAAACTTAATGGAGAAAAACTCAAAGTAATCCCACTAAAATCAGGAACTAAACAATGAGTTCTTCTCTCCTCTTATCTTTTCAATATATTTCTTGATATTTCAGCTAAAGCAATAAGAGAACGATAGGAGATTAAGGGGATACAAATTGAAAAAGAAGAAGTGAAGCTATCTCTATTTGCAGATGATATGATTATGTACATAAGTGACCCACAAAATTCTTCCAAGGAACTGCTACAGCTGATAAACACCTTCAGCAATGTAGCAGGATACAAGATTATCTCAAAGAAATCAGTAGCCCTTCTACACACTAAAGATAAAAGAGCCGAAAAAGAAATAAGGGAAATATCACCCTTTATAATAGCTGCAAATAGCATTAAATACCTTGGTGTAACTATAACCAAAGAAGTAAGAGATCTATTTGACAAAAACTTTAAATCACTGAAGAAAGAAATTGAAGAGGATATCAGAAAATGGAAAGCTCTCCCATGTTCCTGGATAGGTAGGATCAACATAGTAAAAATAGCAATGTTACCAAAAGCAATCTACAGAGTCAATGCTCTGTCCATCAAAATCCCAACACAATAGTTTTTTGAACGTTGAAAGAACAATACTCAATTTCATTTGGAATAACAGGAAAGCCAGGATTGACAAAAAATTTTGCTCAACAAAAGCACCTCAAGAGGTATCACCATCCCTGACTTCAAGTTATACTATAGAGCTACATAATAAAATCAGCCTGGTATAAAAACAGACTTGTGGATCAATGGAATAGAATTGAAGACCCAGACATTAACTCAAAAACCTATGATCACCGGATCTTCAACAAACAGTCCCAAAATATTCAATTCAAAAAAGATAGTATATTTAACAAATTGTATTGTCATAGCTGGATGGTAGAGGGTAAAAAAAATGCAAATAGATCAAAGCCTGTCACCCCACACAAAACTCAAATACAAATGGATCAAAAACCTCAACATAAATCCAGCTACTTTAAACGTGAGAGAAAAGAAAGTGGGAAATACACTTCTACAAATTGGCACAGGTGACCACTTCCTAAATTTAACTCCAGTGGCACAGACATTATTGATCAACAATCAATAAGTGGGATCTCCTGAAGCTAAGAAGTTTCTGTAAAGCCAAGGACACTGTCAATAGGACAAAGTGACAGCCTACAGAATGGGAAAAAATTTTTTAGAAACTCAAAAAGTACTAGAGGACTGATCTCTAAGATATATAAAGAGCTCAAAAATCTAGAGCCCAAAACCTTGAATAACGCAATCAAAAAATGGGGTTCAGATCTAAAAAGGGAATTCTCAGCAGAAGAATTACGAATGGCTGAAAGACACCTGAAAAAGTGCTCATCATCTTTAGCCATCAGAGAAATGCAAATCAAAACAACTTTGAGATATCACCTGACACCTGTTAGATTGGCTAAAAAAAAAAAGACACAGAGGACAGCCTATGCTGGAGATGATGCAGAACAAGGGGAACACTCCTCCATTGTTGGTGTGAGTGTAAATTTGTTTAGTTATTTTGGAATGCAGTATGGCGGTTTCTCAGAAAACTGAGAATCAATCTTCCCAAGGATCCAGCAATACCACTTCTGGATGTATACCCTAAAGATGAACATCACACTCCAAAGGCTCAACTATGTTCGTAGCAGCGTTATTTGTAATAGCAATAACCTGGAAACAACCTAGATGTCCCTCAACTGCAGAATGGATTAACAAACTGTGGTACATCTACACAATGGAGTACTACTCAGCAGTTAAAAAAAATGATATCCTAAAATTTGCAGGCTAATGGATGTATTTGGAGAATATTCTCCTGAGCGAGGTATCATAAACCCAGAAAGATAAGCAGGGGATATACTCACTCATTAGCAGACTCTAAACAAACGAACAAGAATAAAAGCAAAGCATGCCCAAGCTGCAAACCACAACCACTGTACAGCTTGGCATCAGAAACACCTTGGACTGACTCCTTGGATCCCACTCCACCTAGAGGAACACCTGACTCAGTCTTGACGTTGGGGGGAGAAAGCTGGGTCTGCCAGGAGTGGAGACTGAACTAAGCAATATTGGGACAGTGGGACCATTGGACTGCCTGCTGCCTGTCCAGTGAGGGGGCAGGGAGTTGTGGAGAAGAGAGAATGAACTCATATGTTGGGAGGGGTAGGGACCTGAAATAAGGATATACAAGGATAGAACGTGTGACTCATTTGTTAATAATAATAATAATACTTAATAAATAAATAAGCAAATAAATAAAAAAGAAATTGGGGGTAATCTAGGGGTAAAGTGGAACCCTGGGAAAAGGAAAATTCCCAAGTACCTACAGGGATGATCCCATATAAAACTTCCAACAAAAGGGTAAAAGGTAGCCTGACCCTGCCATTTCCGGTGACCAGGCATGACTACCAGTAAAGGCATTTTGAAACAACCCAGCCACATAACTTTTGGGCCTATAGTCTTTGCTGCCTATAAGATATGTTGAAGTATGGGTGTAACACAGAGCCGAAGACCATGAGAGTGAGCAGCACACCCCTGACACTGCCTAGAGCACTAAGACTCACAGGCTAGATGGCACAAAGCCCTAGGATAGAGCAAACATGACTGGAAAAAAAATGTTGATGTTATGATGTCTAATGACATTCTGCTATACTCATAGAGTGATGCCTAGTCCATTAGTCATCAAAGAGACTTCATCTAGCAACTAGTGAAAAGAAATACACAGTACTAGAAACATTAGGCCAGGCTCAGGGAATCCTGCTGAAGAGAGAAAGAAAGTATTATTGGAGCCAGAGAATTCAAGGACATCTTAAGAAAACTCAAAGAATCAACTTACCTTGGCTCACAGAAGCTCGCAGAGAGCTCCAACAACCATGGAGCCTGCAATGGGACTTACCTGGGTCCTCTGTATATATGTGGAGGTCATATAACTTGGTCTTCTCATGGGACTCTTGATAAAGGCAGCAGGGGACCTCAATTTGCCTGCTTTCTCATTGTTAGATCTTCATGAAGGACCACAATAGCAAATAGCTATTTTCAGCACTTGTGCTAAGATGAGGATGTTGACACTGGTGACCTGACTGAGGAAGAGTTGCCCCTGATTGAGGGGAGAATTCTCATGCCTTCTTGGTATAATTGTATGTTTTTTTCCTTTTTTTTAATTCTTAATGGAAGTTGTCAGAGTTGTTCACACTTAAGTATTGTTTCACATCTTTGAGAGAAGAGTGTCTACAAGTTATTTGGAATTTTGTGTGTACTTGTGTATCATCCCATTTACATATTTAATCTATTATGTATAGAAACAAGTAATAAACATTCCTTTTTAGCTTTGTGTTACAGCTCAATTCTATTCATTTGACTTCACTTTCAACTTAGGCCAACTGATGCTTTTTTTAATCTGCATCCTTTGATACTTGGGTAAACAATTTCCCCTTTGTTTCTAACACTATTTTAGGCTCATCAGGAACACATTAAAGTCCAGCACAAACACAGGGCAACTTTCATTAGACACTGTTTTTTTTCTTTTTTCTTTTAATGGAAAAAGGTATTAGAGACTATTAGCTAGCTATTCAGGGTTCTTTAGAAGAACTGAATTCATAGATTAAATATATATTGTAGATAATATACATTAGCTTAACATATAATGGTATTATGTTTGGAAGTCAGCCTGGGAAACAGGAGCTGTCCAATCTTTGTGCCCAATGCCTCAGCAGTCCCTATCTGTTCCTTAAGACCTGAAATAATGCTTCAAAATTGAATAATATTCATACCACATTTTAAGCCCTTCTCCCCAAATCCAACATAAGTTTTCTTTTCTTTTTTGGCTTGATCCAGGTTTTCTTTTCTTTCTTTTTTATTATTATGAATAAAGTCATATTTTTTATACATATATCCCCCTGTTCAATCTCCCTCTGTCCCTCCCAGTCACTCTCTCGGTCTCCCCATCACTTTATCTCCTCCTCAGCAAGGGTAGGATGTCCCAAAGTGTCTTAGTTCAGCATCCATTCCAGGCATGTGAATAAAGAGTGCTGCCACTGCCACAAGAGAGTAGATGCAACTGACTTAGACAGAGAAATCAGGTAAGGAAATGCAGTATACATTTTCTACCAGACTTGTTTTCTTTAAGGGTCTGGTCACAGGGAGTTTAATTATGTTCCAGTAAGTAAATGAGCAGCATGAATGGGCATTTTTGTAAATGGGGAGATCATAAGAGTGGATATAAATCTGAGAGTTCTGATACCTGAGTTTGATGGGGTATATGATGTAAAATCACCAAATAATATATATTAATAACTCTTATATCAGAGCTAATTCTGTAAGTCATTACACTTCAAAAGAGGGTTTTCACCATTCAGTCAATCCTCCCAGGAAGTACAATCTCAAACCTGGAAACACATGCTTCTTTCTTAATTCTAGTTCTAATCAAGTTGATAACCAATATTAACCATCACTTAACCTAAGACTCCAACACTAACTTTACTCTTCTGTGCTAATAAAAACTGATGCTGATGTAAACGAATAATTAATAACATAAAATATCATAGATAAACAGACTGTTTTCACTATTGAAACCACTCACTAGTATTTAGAAACAATAGTCAATGACTGTTTATCTACCATATATCACTGCAACCCATTGATAAAGATTTGGATTACAATTTCTTCTAAAATAATGATTCAGTGAGGCACCATCAAGGAAGTTGGGGGAAAAACTAAGTGATTTGTAAATTGTATTGATTCTGAGAATGTGGTCTTTTTACATTAGATCAATACACTTCAGGAGATCTGAGTTCAAACTGCAAATAACTAGACATTGAAAAATAATCCTGAAATTGTAATTTATTAATTCTTTTGAGTTGAAATCAAACCATATCAACCACAAGAATGGAAAATAATATACATGTAAACAAATACATAGTAGTAGACAAAAAGCCCACACAGGTACTTTCCTTTTAAACAATGATAAACTCTTTTAATCTCTAAAGAGAAAATTAGGTGCATAAGTAATAGTGACTGGAAGCAGAAGTGTTGTCCATCTCCTGAATCTTCTGTAGTTTTTCCCTTAGTTCTGCACCTCCTCCCACAAATATAGGATCCATGTTAGGCCACATCCATCAGAATTTAATGCAACTCATCCGTAACTGAGCTTAAAGTATCTTAAAAAAATAAGCATAGTCTCAGTACCCTAAGATCAAGTACTCAGCATATATGAGGTCCATTTTCCCCAGAGGGAGAGAGAACAGGGGAAAAGAGAAAAAACAAAAAACAAAATAAGCCAGGAAAGTTGTGTTCCGGGACCAGGTTCAGTCTGTGTTGCCTGTCTCCACACACTCCTTAGCAGGCAGGACTAGGGTTTGGCTGTGAGAAGCTCCTCCAGCTGCTGCTACTAAAACAGGGGAACATGCACGGCCACCCTGCCTCCAACTGCATCATCAGAGAACAACTGAGGTCTTAAAATTCAGAACCCTGCCCAGAGCAGATTCAAAGATTGAGCAGACACCTTGCTCAGAGGTGACAGGAGACACACAAGCCCTCTTGCCACAACTGACCAGGAGCCACCTTATTGTGAACCACTGAAGACATGGGCAAATGCAAGCACAAAAAATATATATATAATAATATTAAGAACAACAAGGTAACTCCAGAAGAAAGTGGTGGTTCTACAACTACAGGACCTAAACAGAAAAATGAGGAGGAAGCAGAAGGAAGCAACACCAAAACACCTTTATGAAGGCCATTGAAGCCCTCTAATAAGATATGAAAAATCCCCGAAAAGAAATAGAAGAAAATACAAACAAAAAATTGGAAGAGATGAACAAACCTTTGAAAGAAAAACAAAAAAAGGTAAACAAAAAATGAAAGAAATGTGACAGGAACTAAAAGCTGAAATAGAAGCAATAAAGAAGGCACAAAATGAGGCAAAGATGGAAATAGAAAACATGAAGAAAAAAGCTGGAACCACAGATAAAAGCATAACAAACAGAGTTCAAGAGATGGAATATAGAATCTCTGAAGTGGAAGACTCAGTAGCTCAAATAGATATATCAGTCAAAGAAAATACTAAAATCAAAAAAGCCATAACTCAAAATGTTCAGGAAATCTGGGACACCATGAAAAGATGTAACTTGAGAATAATAGGAATAGAGGAAGGAGAAGAATACCACCTCAAAGGGACAGATAAAGTATTCAATAAAATCATAGAAGAAAACTTTCCTAACTTAAAGAAGGAAATGCCTATAAAGATATAAGATGCTTACACAACAACAAATAGATATGACCCCCAAAAATGATCAGGGCAACACATAATAATGAAGCCACAAAACATACAGAATAAAAAAAAAATTTAAAAGCTGCAAAAGAAAAAGGACAACTTACCTATAAAGGCAGACCCATCAGAATAACACCTGACTATTCGATGGAAATGATGAAAGCTAGAAGAACTTAGTGAGAACTTATACAGATGCTAATAGAGCATGGCTGCCAAACTAGAATACTGTACCCTACAAAATTATCAATCACCATAGACAGGGTAAACAAGATGTTTCATGACAAAGTCAGACTGAAACAATATCTATCTACCAATCCAGCGTTAGAAAGAAAACTCTAACCTAAGGATCCCAGATACACCCATGAAACCAAAAGCAATGAATCATCCCACAGAAGAATGCCCCAGAGAAAGGAAATACAAACAAGTTACCACCATAAATGGCAGGAAATATCAATCAGTGGTCACTAATATCCCTTAATATCAATGGATTCAACTCATCTATAAAAAGATACACACTAACAAGATGGATACAATGACAGAAGCCATCCTTCTGTTACCTACAAGAAACACACCTCAACCACACAGACAGACACTGGCTTAGAGTAAAGGGTTTAGAAAAGAATTCCTAGTCAAATGGTCCTAAGAAACAAGCTGGGGATGCCATTCTAATATCTATCTAAAGGTAGACTTTACTAAAAGAACTTAAAAGGGACCAAGTTGGTCATTACTTATTCATCACATGAAAATTGGTCAAGAAGAGATTGCAATACTGAATATTTATGCCCCTAATATAAGGGCACGTACTTATGTAAAAGAAACAATTCTAGAGTTCAAAACCCACATCAATTCACACATCTTTAATAGTGGGAGACTTCAATACCCTACTTTCACCCCTGGATAGGCCAACCATATAGAGACTCAACAGAGAAATAAGGAGTCTAACAGAGGTTATGATGCACATGGATTTAATAGATATCTACAGAAGCTTCCACATAAATGCAAAGGAATATACTTATTTCTCAGCACCTCATGGAACTTTCTCCAAAACTGACCACATAATTGGTCATGAAACAAAAATCAACAGATAGAAAAAAATGAAAATAATCCCTTGTAACATATCGGACCACCAGGGCCTATAGTTAGAATTCAACAACATGAAAAATCAAAAAAAGCTTACCAATTCATGGAAACTAAACGTTACTCAGCTAAACCACCACTAGGTCAATGAAGAAATTAAGAAAGAAATCAAAGTCTTTCTAGAAGTTAATAAAAATGAATCCACAACATAACCAAACTTGTGGGACACAATGAAAGCAGTCTTAGGTGGAAAATTCATAGCACTAGAAGCCTATTTGAAAAACCTAGAGAAATCACACACTAGAGCACTAACAGCTCAGCTGAGAGCCTTAGAACAATTAGAAGCAAACTTACCTAGAAGGAGTAGACAGCAGGAAATAATTAAACTTAGAGCTGAAATAAAAAAAAATAAAACAAAAAGAACAATATGAAGAATCAATGAATCAAAGGATTGGTTCTTTGAGAAAGTCAACAAGACAGATAATCCCTTATTCAAACTAACTAAAAAGCAGAGAGTGTCCAAATCAACAAAATCCGAAACAAAAAGGGTGACATAACAACATACCCCCAGGAAATCCAGAGAATTATAAGATCATACTTTGAAAATCTGTATTCCACAAAAATGGAGAACCTAGAAGAAATGGACAGCTTTCTGGACAGTTATCACTTACCAAAATTAAATGAAGAACAGATTAATTACCTAAACAGGTTAATAACACTTACGGAAATTGAAGCTGTCATTAAAGCCTCCCCAAAAATAAAAGCCCAGTTCCAGATAGTTTCAGTGCAGAATTCCACCAGACATTCAAAGAAGAATTACTACCATTACTCCTCAAACTAATTCAAACAGTGGAAACTGAAGAAATACTACCAAATTCCTTTTATGAGGCTGCAATTACCCTAATACCCAAGCCACTCAAAGACACAACAACTGATCTCAGGTGTTTGAGAAGCGCCCTGTTCTGCCGACAGAATGGCGGGTAGGGGTAAACTAATCGCGGTGATTGGAGATGAGGATACGATGACGGGTTACCTCCTGGGCGGCATAGGGGAACTTAACAAGAACCGCCACCCTAATTTCCTGGTAGTGGAGAAGGATACCACCATCAATGAGATTGAAGACACTTTCAGGCAGTTTCTAAACGGGGATGATATTGGCATCATTCTTATCAACCAGTACGTCGCAGAGATGGTTCGGCATGCTCTTGACGCCCACCAGCGATCCATTCCAGCTGTCTTGGAGATCCCATCCAAGGAGCATCCCTATGATGCAGCCAAAGACTCCATCCTGCACAGGGCCAAGGGCGTGTTCACTGCTGAAGACCTGTGCTAGGGCTCCTCAGCCCTCAACCCCTCTCACTACCGCACCTCTCCCAGTTTGCCATCCTCTAAGTTCCAAGCCTTGGTTTCCAACCACTCCCTTCCTCTTCACTGAGTGACTCCTAAACTGTTGGGGTTCTGCTGTTCAGATCCACCCTGGTTAGGGAAGGAAAGCCCCGCCATCTTCTCACTGCACCACCACCTCCTGTGCTGTTAAACATTGTCATTGATATTAAAGGAATATTCTCTCCAAAAAAAAAAGACACAACAACCAAGGAAAATCGCACACCAATTTTTTGCATGAATATTGATGCTAAAATTCTCAAAAAAATTTGGCAAACCATATACAACAATATTTGAAAAATATCCACCATGACCAAGTAGGCTTCATCCCAGAAATGCAAGGTTGGATTAGGATTATCATATGAAAAACTGTAAACATCATCCATCATATCAACAAACTTAAGAAAAAAAAAGACACATGATCATATCCTTAGATGCAGAAAAAGACTTTGAGAGAATATAACACTCCTTTATGATAAAAGCTCTGCAGGGATCACGAGTACAGGGACAATATCTCAATAAAATAAAGGAGATCTACAAGGAGCCAACAGCCAGCATCACACTTAATGGGAAAAACTCAACGCAATCCCACTGAAATCAGGAACTAGACAAGGATGTCCTCTCTCCCCTTATCTATTGAATATAGTTCTCAATGTTTTAGCTAAAGAAATAAGAGAACAAAAGGAGATTAAGGGGATACAAATTGGAAAAGAAGAAATGAATCTATCTCTATTTTCACATGATAGGATTGTATACATAAGTGACCCACAAAATTCTTCCAAGAAATTTCTAAGGCTGATAAACACCTTCAGCAATGTAGCAGGATACATGATTAACTCAAAGAAATCAGTAGCCCTTCTATACACTAAAGATAAAAGACCTGAAAAAGAAATAAGGGAAACATCACCCTTTATAATAATTACAAATATCATTAATACCTTGGAGAAAATATAACCAAAGAAGTAACAGACCTATTTGACAAAAATTTTAAATCACTGAAGACAGAAATTGAATAGAATATCAGAAAATGGAAAGCTCTCCCATGTTCCTGGATAGATAGGATCAACATAGTAAAAATGGCAATTCTCCCAAAGCAATCTACAAATTCAATTTACTGCCCATCAAAATTCCAACACAATATTTTTTGGCCCTCAAAGAACAATACTCAATTTCATTTGTAATACCAGAAAAACCAGGATTGCCAAAACAATTTTACTCAACAAAAGAAGCTAAGGAGGCTTCACCATCCCTGACTTCAAGTTATACTATAGAGCTACAGTAATAAAAACAGCCTGGTACTGGCATAAAAACAGACTTGCGGATGGATGGAATATAATTGAGGATCCAGACATTAACCCAAAAACCTATAAAATCGTGATCTTTGACCAAGAGGCTGAAAATATTCAATGGAAAAAAAGATAGTATCTGTAACAAATGGTGTTGGCATAACTGGATGGTAATGTGTAGAAAAATGCAAATAGATGAAAGCCTGTCACCCTGCACAAAACTCAAATCCAAGTGGATCAAATACCTCAACATAAACGCAGCCACTTTGAACTTGATAGAAAAGAAAGTGGGAAATACAATTCTACGAATTGGCACAGGCAACCAATTATAACACCAGTGGTACAAACTCCAAGAACAACAATCAATACATCTGACCTCTTGAAACTGAGAAGCTTCTGTAAAGCCAATGACACTGTCAATAAGACAAAACGACAGCCTACAGAATGGAAAAAGATTTTCACCAACCCTACACAAGTCATAGAGGATTGATCTCTAAGATATATAATGAACTCAAGAATCTAGAGCCCCAAACCTTGAATAACCCAATCAAAAAATGGGGTTCAGACTAAAACGGGAATTCTCAGCAGAAGAATTATGAATGGCTAGAAGGCACTTGAAAAAGTGCTCATCATCTTTAGCCATCAGAGAAATCAAATCAAAACAAAACAACTTTGAGATACCACCTAACACCTGTCAGATTGGCTAAGATAAAAGACACAGATCATAGCCTATGCTGGAAAGGGTGCAGAACAAGGGGAATGAATACTACTCCATTGTTGGTGGAAGTGTAAGCTTGTTCAGCTACTCTGAATGCAGTATGGTGGTTTCTCAGAAAGCTGAGAATCCATCTCCCCAAGGACCCAGCAATACCACTTCTGGGTGTATACCCTAAAGATGCACAGTCATACTCCAAAGGCATTAGCTCAACTATCTTCATGCAGCATTATTTGTAATAGCAAGAACCTGGAAACAACCTAGATGCCTCTCAACTGAAGAATGGATTAACAAACTGTGGTACATCTACATAATTGAGTACTACTCAGCAGTAAGAAAAAATGATATCCTAAAATTTGCAGGCAAATGGGAGAATATCCTCCTGAGCGAGGTATCACAAACCCAGAAAATATGATATGCAGGGGATGTACTCACCTACTAGTGGACTCTAAATAAAAAAGCAAAAAACAAAGCATGCCCAAGCTGCAAACCACAACTACTGAGCAGCTTGGGATCAGAAACACCTTGGACTGCAACTTTTGATCCCACTCCTCCTAGAGGAACACCTGACTCAGTCTGTACTTTGGGGGGATAAAACTCGATATGCCAGGAGTGTAGGCTGAACTAAGCAATATTGGGTCCTTGGGACCTTTGGACCACCTGCGCATGGGGGGATGGATGGGGAGAAGTGGGGAAGAGAGAATGACCTGATGTCTTGGGAGGTGGAAGGAACCTTGAATAAAAATATACAAGGATAGAAAATGTGACTTCTTTATTCATAATAGTAAAAAAGGAAAATAAAGAAAATAAAATGAAGAAAAATAAAATAACAGACAGCGGGTTAGGGAGAATGGGAAAAGACCAACTAGAGTGTCAAGGATATTTGTCCTAAAGAGATAAAGTCTTGCCTCTAGATAGAGAGGTTACCGAAGTGAAACTAAGTCACCTTGGGACCTCCTTCATGTTAATCAGATAAAGCCAAAAGAGTTTCAATATTTTGATAGCTGAACCTTGATAGTCAGCCTCTGGTGGAGGAATAGTCCATATAATACAATAGACCTTGGGTTCTAGCTTCAGAAATGTAATATAAGTATTGTTTGTTTGCTTGTTTTTTATAATGTAGAAGGAATTGGGAGAAGAGCAAGGCTTGACAGAAACACACGCTCCAGTGGGCTGGCACCACTTCAGATCCCATACTACTGGGTTTCCTGAGTGAGAGTCTGGCCCTGACTTTCCAGCAGGTTTTTTGGTTTTTCACACTAATCATGAGTGTATGTTAGATAGAACATCAAGGTTTCTGAGCATTGTGTGTCACCAACAATCCCTTCAGAGTTTGTTGCAAGAATGAATAAATTTGGGTTAACTTCACTGTTTGCCCAGATGGCAATGAACATGTTTTGAATATGTAAAACAGAGGCTGGAAATGTGGGGTAGGTTATTTGTTGGCTTCTCTTGAAATAATATAATTATGGATCATGTGAATTCCACTAAATAAACATGCTCCTTTGCCAGCCTATATTCATGGAACTTACCCACATTCCTGTTTCTTCCTTCTTGTGACCATTAATTAGTCACCTAGATGCCAATCCAGTATTTTCAGAGCTTAGAACTTAGAAACAATTTCAAATTCTAAGATGCAGTAGGGATACAGGAGTTTGACGTACATGCAGCTATGCATATATCTATATGTATAAATTGGCTGATAACTATCTGAGAAATTATACTGCAGTTTTTACTAAATTAAGAATATCATTTAATCAAATTATCAACTAGAAAAGTAAATACATAAGTGTAATACTCAAGTAAACAATTTTATGATGGAATTTAAAAATGTTTTCTCTATAACTGAGTTTGCTAGGGTGCATGATGTAAAATCACCAAATAATAAATAAAAATATAAAAAAGATAAAATTAATTTCCACAATTATCAAGGGAAATGCCCTTTAATCATTCTTATTAATGATCGAAAATACCAATAATTTTAGAGAAATATTACACACTATTTTCCAAGAAAGTGATAGTTATTTTTACATTGGTGTTAATAATTCCTTTAAAGGAAGTTATCCTTAATTAAGTATCAATAAGACTCTATAAATTTAAATTTTTATAATTTGTAATGGTAGAGATCAGATATGTTAGAGTAAAACGTAAACTGATCCTCAGCATCATCAGCTCTAAAACTGAAGTTCTGGCAACAATGTTATATCATAGAGTTACGGATATTAGCATGGAGTCAGAAATCAAAAGTATCAATGCTTGTGCTTTGATAATAATAATAAAAGAATTTGTAATAATAAATTCCTAAAATAGGGAAACCCATTCATATGAGAAAATACTATACACTTAGTGAACAATGTTCTGAACATAACATTTATTTTTGTCTTTTTTCTTACATTTCTTTTTATATTCAAACTGCTCTTGTGCATTATTTTAGAAACATATAATTACAAATTATTGTGCACTATTATATGCAATGAGATAGTGGAATTAGTCAACATAACATACCTTCTGGCTCCTAAAATAATGTTTCAGATGCCTTTAGTAAAAGAAAGTAATTCACATGTAAAAAGATCCACCTTTTCTAATGTAATTTTTCTTATTCTTGTGTTGTCATTTTTTTCTCTTAAATATGCGTTAAGTTTGCTCTACATTATTTGTAGACTTGGATTCAGTGTTACACCATTTCTAAAGGCAAACATCTGTCCTCTACTCCTAGCTTAAGCAATGTTGATTTTTTTAAAAATCTATGTGGCCAATATTAGCTGAACCTTTAAAACACCACAACACCCACATGTGTGGAGTGACTGAAGACAGGGACTCCCTTGTTGGTCACGGTCACACACATTTCCAGGTATAAAGGTTCTTCAGCCTTATTTCCCATGAGGAACAAAGAATATAAGGAGCACCTGCCTCCCACTTATTGAAAGTACTAAACTCACATGTTATTTTCTTCTTTGGCCCCATGTTCACTTCAGCTTTTATGCATTCATTAGGCATTGTGACATGCAAGATGGCTTACAAAACAAGATATGTCAGCTCGATCTGTCATTTCACCTCCCTCTCTCTCACAGCCATAGATTTAGACTAGTATATTTTTGACTTGATAATTCATGAAATGGAATTATTTGTCTATGTTAATCCTCATTGTCACTTTTGAAAATTTTTAAATGACCATACCTTAAATTTGTCCTATTCAAATTACAAAGCAATAAGAAAAATAACTTGAAAAATATAATTGACAATAATAACAATATGGCTCTTTGGAGGGTAACAAGCTTTTCCAAGCCCTCTATTTCCAATTTTTATTGTTACAGGGCCCTGTATAAATGTCTCAAAGATTATGATTCTTGTCTGGTTGGAGAAAATGGGTATTTTATTTTTAAATTGATGCCAATTATTAACTTTGGTTTAGGATGTTTAAACAGTGATAAAGATAATTTTCACCAAGCTCCTATGTAAATGAGGCATATTCTGATTTAATGATTCTGTCATTATGTCCTGTAATTACTTTCACAGAACTCCTTAAAGCTATGTGTCATGGAAAGTATTGGTTGTTAACTGGAAACAGCCAGAATCACCAGAGACATCCCTCATTGAAAGACTCCTGAAATAAGATATTCCCATGGCTTTGCTTTTATAATATTTTCTTGATTGATAACTGATAATGGATAGGCCCAACCTGCTGTGGACAACAGCATCCATATATCCTAATCCAATGTTTTGGTATGTTGAAGTACAACCCTTTGTAGGTAAAAATGGGCATTTATGAGAGGTTACCAACTTCAGGGTGATACATAAGATATGCCCCTACCCCATACAGAAAGCTCATGGGTCTCTCTCCACACTAAGTAAATACTTTGCAAGGATACAAAGTATGCATATACAACCCACAGCCTGAGTCATCACATAACACTAATCCTGCTCTTCCCTTCCATGTGTTTGTAGTTTTGCAGCCACAAATCTTTCAGGAGTTTGACTTTCCAAGACTTAGAGATTAGGTTATATCTTACTGAGAAGAGTAATGTGTGGATATTTGATAGGTGTTTAATAAGTCCTGGACTATCAGAGAGACCACACAGTCAAATCCTAGACAGACAGCTCAGGAAATCCTTGATCTGTGAATACAAGGATAAACAGCTGAGTCAATCACACACCTTTAATCCCAGCAATGGGAAAGTGACTCAAGAACCTTAATCTCATAACTCTAGAGACAGAACTTCTTCTATTTCTGTGAGTTCAAGGCTACACATCTTTAATCCTAACCTGGATGGGATAGGGTATATAAGGGTTCGTGGAAACCAGGCAGAAACAGAAGTGATTGACAGAAAAAAACAGCAGGAGCGACCAAGAGTGAGGCTGAGGAAGTTGCAAGACAGCTGGGTGAGAATTGACTGTGGTGCTTTCTCTCCTGATATCTCAGCCTTCCCCCGATATTTGGCTCTGAGTCTTCTTTTCTTACAACCCAAATTTGTGCTACTACAGTAATATAGAAAAGTAGAATCCCTTCCTCCTGAACATTTGGTATCCAGTCTTTCTTCATACTGCAGATGGGACCCAAATTACTTCCATGAGAAACACAGTTTTGTTTCTGACTATTTTATCCAAATTTCTTAAGATATCTCAGATTGCTAAGCTTCATAAAACAAGTTTATGTCTTGTTTGTTTGTTTAGAGACCACTAATGAGTGAGTACATCCCCTGCTTATCTTTCTGAGATTGTGATACCTCGCTCAGGAGGATATTCTCCAAATCCATCCATTTGCCTGCACATTTTAGGATATCATTTTTTCTTACTGCTGAGTAGTATTCCATTGTGTAGATGTACCACAGTTTGTTAATCCATTCTTCAGTTGAGGGATATCTAAGTTGTTTCCAGGTTCTTGCTATTACAAATAATGCAGCTATGAACATCGTTGAGCTAATACCTTTGGAGTGTGAATGTGCCTCTTTAGGGTATACACCCAGAAGTGGTATTGCTGGGTCCTTGGGGAGATTGATTCTCAATTTTCTGAGAAACCACTATATTGCATTCCAAAGTGGCTGAACAAGCTTACACTCCCACCAACAATGGAGGAGTGTTCCCCTTGTTCCACATCCTCTCCAACATAGGCTGTCATCTGTGCCTTTTATCCTAGCCAATCTAACAGATGTTAGGTAGTATCTCAAAGTTGTTTTGATTTGCATTTATCTGATGGCTAAAGATGAAGGGCACTTTTTCAGGTACCTTTAAGCATGCCCAAGCTGCAAACCACAACCACTGAACAGCTTGGGATCAGTAACACCCTGGACTGACCCTTCGGTCCCCACTCCAACTATAGGAACACTGGACTCACTCTTGTGGGAGGATGGACAAAACTGGATTTGGCCAGGAATGGAGACTGATCCAAACATTATTGGGTCAGTGGAACCATAGGACTGTCTGCTCCCTGCCCAGGAAGGGGATGGGGAGTTGTGGAGAAGAAAAATGACCTGATGTGGTGGGAGAGGGATCCCTGAATAAGGATATACAGGGATGGAAAAAAAATTCAGAGGGAAAGCTGAACACAAAGTAAATATATGTGTATTTGCATTATCACCCTTGATGAACCATGCTTATTATTCTTATCCTCTTCATAGTTATTGTTAACTTTTCAGTATTTTAAATTCATTTTAATGTTTTTTGATAAATACAAAATGAAGAAGAAAAAAAACAAGTTTATGATAATTCCTATATACTAAGCACATTGACATTTAATATTCTATGTGAAACGGCATTTCTGATCAAATTTGACTTAGATTCAAAATTGTATTTAAATTGCTGGTATTCCCCATATCCACTATCAATTTTGGAGACTGTACTTGTGATTTGTTGACAAATCAGAAAATCATAGTAGCATTTCCTTTCACATTTTCAGTAGTATGAATACTCAGGGCTTAGAAGTCCACCTATAATTTCAAACCAAACAACAGAATACTGAACTTAACCATTATCCACATGCCAAGTTCCACACTTTTGAGGGATGTTCCTGTCTGAGCACAACCCTGAGACAGCAGTAAACTAATTAGAATCTGATTTTAAAATGAAGAAAGTCTCTCATTCAAGGCACTGTATTAGAGAAAACCAAATGGCAAGGCAAAATACCAGTACTTGCCAAAGCATAGCAACATATCCCATATACTTCCAGCAGATTTATGTTAAAATATTATTATTCATGAAAAACCAAAAGTTAAAATATGTTTTCTCAAATTTCTAACTTTTCTGACAAAATTGGAATATTTATGATATTTGTCAAAATAATATTTGTCTTAATTAAACTTAGATAGTTATTTATTTATGATTGTATAATTTTTAAGTTAAAAATTGATAGTTATAAATAATCATATTAATCTATTTTAAGTGATTTTAGGTTATCTGCTAAATATTCCTCATCTGAATAAGTAAGAAAACAGTCCTGAGAAAACTGAAGGAATGGACAACGTGAGCCACAATTTAAATACTGGGGCTTTGCTATGCTTTGAAGATATTTTCCTTAAACCCTTTTGTTGAAATTAATATTTGTTTTTGTAACAATCAAACTCTGAGAAACTGTTTATTTCTCTAAGATTACTTGAATTCTAAATGTATGGAAGCCCCTTTTTGATGCTGCATGTAAAATTGCATCTTTTCCTCATGCAGAGCACTTCATTGACTATCATAGTATTTTACAAAGCAATATTATTGTTTTAATATTGAGGAAAACATACCACTCTCCTAAAGCAACTCTTTTCAATTTGCTCTTTTCCAATAATTTTTGTGCTTTGCACTGACTCCTCCTGAAGCTGTAGAGACAATATGGGTGGTGTAATTTTGGTTGTTTGTATGCTGTGGAACTACAGGTTGAGCCCCAGGGAATGCTAGTCAAGTGCTGTCTATTAGTGAACAACATCCAGAGGCCCAGGTTATTTCTTACTAACTATTTGACCTGTGAAATCATTGTTTTTTGCTACCATCTCGCAAGAGACTTTGCATACATTATAACTGGTTGCCTATAGAATTTATACAAAGATTGTAATTATCTTGTAGCATTGAGCATTTATTTTAGTGTAGTACATGGATAAAAAATGAGACTATACATAATAAAAAAGAAAAACTACTACTTACTTAATTGTGGAAACTGAAGAAAATGGAATGATCTATGGTACTAGAAACTGATATTCTAATGACACTGACCTTCAAATGGTCTTGAGACTGTGAAGTCTTTCTTCTCATAAGTAGACTAATACATTTATGTACATGGGTGTGGGTTTTGGTGAATGCAGGTTCTTGCTTGGAGAGTGGGAGTAGATTTTTACAGGAGGAGTTAGTTATCTCATCTTGCTACCTTCTTTATTGTTCTCAGTGTGTTAAAGCTTTCTGTGGCTATTTCCTCAGTATCATAATGTACAAATAGAACAGACATGGTCAGAGCTTATAGAACCTCAATGTCGCCTATTTGTCATCTGCTCACCAGAGGAAAGTGTGTTTTTAGAATGGCCAGTTCTAAGCTGATTATAAAAGAAGCAAAGGCAATAGTCTCAAAAGATAAGAAAATGGCATTTAACTGAAAAGAAAAAGAAACAAAAATTCTACAAGTAAAACTGAAATCCTGAAAAGAAGTATACTAATTATCAAGCCTATTCAAGGTATTTAAATTGAGAATTTCCCATAGATCTGGGCTTAAAAAATACCCCCTAGAGGAGAAAATGTTCAGTAGGGCTGGCACTTGCATCATAGGCATGCTATATCCACTGATCAAGAAACCAATTTTCTAATGAGGATGAAGCAACAGGAAATGTGAGCAAGAACAAAAGCTACTTTGTCACAGGCTGTAACAGGAGGAAGCCCAAGAGTGACAGGACAGCAGCCTGGAAAGAAGACTAGCTAATGAAGATGTCCTGTTCAGTCTGATTCCAGCTATGCCTGGCAAGAAATCCAAGTATGAAATAGTACATGACGTTATTCTTAAGAAAAAAAAGTTCAAAGTAGAGCACACAGTACTCCTCCCCTACTCAAAAAAATGGCTAAGGTAAAAGAAAACAGTACAATCAAGAAGGAATCAAAGTCTAAAAAAATACAAACTGATGTCCTAAAAGGACAGCTCTGCAAAAGCTATCAAGAAAGAAGGAAATATATTTCATAGGAACCTAAATGTCAAGGAGTAGGTGATCAAGGAGATACATGATGACAGCAGCCCTGAGGGTTTTGCTGAAAAAGTGGGAACGAAGTGAAAAGCCTGATCTGAGTGAATAAGTGTAAACTCACCTCTCTCAAAACCATCATTGGACAGTAAGGTGACAAGAGCTAGGCCACCAACTGCTATGTCAGCTCTATAACTGACATAAGATATCTCCTGTACAGAAAACATACAGATTATTTTAATTGTAGCCTGAAGTTTCCAGCTCCTCTAGGCCTGTAGTTCAGAAGAATCTTTCCACCCACAATCCCACTGCTGCTTATAAAATAATTATACACAGGTTAATATTAATTACAAACTGGCATATGAAATAGCTAGCTCTAACAACTTAGCTCATTTCTATTAAACTATGTCTTGACATGTGGCAAGTAGCCACACCTGTGTTCCATAACATCTTGCTCTCTGGACAGCAGCTCACAATCTCTGCTGACTCTGCCTCATTCCCCTTTATCTATGCTTGGATTTCCTGAATGCCTACTAGCTGCTTTGCCTTAGGCCAAAACAATTTCTATATTATCCAATGATAATTCACAGCATACAAAATGATATTCAACATCACTTCCATTTTCCTATCTAATTAAAAGGGAAGTTTTCAATTTCAGCAATCAAAATTACATAAAAACAGCTATCAAGAAAGAATCAGTTACAATATATAGTCTACTTGTATTTAGCAAAATTAAAGAAAATATTCTATTCTTTACCTTAATTTTGTGAGTCCAAAATTTCATATCTAATTTACTTTTTATTATAACTACGGAAAATTATAACTATCTAATCTTCAGCATCATCTAAGACCATAGAAGGATATATTACCTGAGTAAACTAAAAGTGCATTGCAAGGAACCTCCAAATTCTAGAAATGGGAGAGACATCTGAATGCCTCGAGAGTCACCTAAAGTTCCTTTGTAATGTTGAGGCATCCATCTTCAGCTTACAGGCCTAGATTCTCTTGCAGACTTTTTAATGAAGCAGGAAGTTTGAAGGACTGTTCCATCCATTTTGGCAAGGTTTATCAGTTATTTCACCCTGTGTCCTGCATTTGTCTGGCAGTTTCTGTGAAGCAGGAACATCAACGACCATCTTGGCTTGTTCTGGAAAAGTTCAGAGATGACTTTTCTATGGGCCCTACCTGTCCAATTTATAAACCATACTGTCAAGCAATCAAAGCAAGAACAATTTCTTGCTTTTAGTTTACTTTTGGCACAAAAAATATGGCTAGTCATCATTGTCCTGTCACTCAATATGGCATTTCTTTGATACCAACCATCCTCTTGAAGTAGATTGGTATTGCCAGGAGCATACATGCCTCATTGTCCTAAAAAGTCTAACTTCTTAAGATATTTAAATGTCATACTCTGTAGGTCTTTGAAGTGTTTGAAGATTACCTATCTAATTGAAGTTTATCTATGTATATTTAAAAATTGAACTAAAATGATTAAAAATTTGATTATCATATATGACTATTAATCTGCATTTTTAATTATACATGACAATGTTAATTAAGTCATATAAATGTAATACTTTAAGATTAAATATATGCATACAATATAATAAAATTAATCTTAAACCTGTATTAATAAATCAAAATCCATATCAATATAATGTATTTAAAACAAGTTGCTTTTTAAAAGTGGATTCAATAATCTACCTTTAAAATATCATTTCTATTTTATATCACCTAATTACATAAATAATAGCAACTCAAGATAGTGACAAACTATAGAAAGAGTAAACACCCATATAATATAAAATAAAGATTTTCATGCATCACTTCAAAAGCACAATATTGAATTATGTTGAAAAGTCTTCCCAAGAGAAGAAATAGAAAGGGATCACTTTTTTTCCCATTAGGAGTAATAATTACTCTGATAACTATAAAATAACTAACAAAAACCACAACACTAGTCATGTGAACTTTTAGAATTGTTATTTAGGATTGTCAATGGTTTCCAACCATGGCTTATAGCTATTGTTATTGGTCAATGCTCAGAAAGCAAAGTTATTTTTTTACTGCTGAGAAAATCGCATTCTTTGTTCACATTTTTGAAAGATGGGAGATCACTGTAACCTGAAATCTCCTCCTCAATGTATAGCTTTCTTGATACAGTAATGTGGCATTCAGGCCTACAATGACAGGAAACAATCAAGTCTTTCACATCTGTAATACCAATGAACTAAAATAATAGCATGGCACCATATCACCAAGTGTGAAATAGGAGTACTCACAGTACAGCATCTCTCTAATTGAAAATAAGGCCCAGTAAATAAGAGAAATATTATTCCCAGTATGGAACTACCTGAGGCTAGTCATCTTGGAGAATTACATGAACCTTCATCTTACTAAATCAACATAATTCATAAATGCATTCTAAATATTTATTGTTATTCCCACCTATGTATACAGGTCTCACCATTTATCAAAGAAACACCTCCCTATAATAGGTAAAAACCACTGAAGACAACCACAACTGATTAAAATGCAGAGCAAATGGGACTTTGTATTCCATTCTAATTTATACACCTAGAACAAAATTTCTACCTAAATGTCAAGGATCATAACATAACTCAGAACACATTTTAAGAGCCAGATCAGAAAGTTAAGTGAGTTTGTTTCATCTCCCAGGAATGTCATAGAAGCTACAATTATAAAGTCTCATCAATCAACATGGACACCTAAATAAGACCATAAAAAGATAAACACCAAAGGTCATGTTAACATGAAAGGGAGAAATCTCATGAGGCCTCAACGATACATAAAGAAATACAGTCAACAACCAAATACTGAGAGTTGAATGATAGACTTACACAGTGAAGAGTCACAGTTATTTATTAGATACCAAATGATTAGCTCTCCAATCACATATATACAAGTAAAATTAGAGAAGTTGTATTTATATATTTAAGAAAGCACAACACATGGACGCTCACACACATACAAACAAGATAGGGAGAAAGAGAGAGGGGGAGAGAGAGAGAGACAGACAGAGAGAGAGAGAGAGAGAGAGAGAGAGAGAGAGAGAGATGTAAAGTGGAATACATGAAATGACCTAAAAGAGAAAATTATATAATTATGTTTTAATTTCAAACAATAAATTTTGTAAATGAAAAAAATTATAAAGTATATAATAACATGTGACTATTACTCTGTACACTTAGCCCAGATAAAAACTGATTTTCAACTTTTCAAGTGTGTAGTTACTTGAACAAGACGTGTTTCAAGTTGTAACTGTTACTCATTGGTCTTTTCCAAGCAACCTACCTTTTTTTCTTTTAATTTCAATAAAATTGCAATGTCCCTCAAGGTATCTGCCACACACATCAATATCTCAGTTCTAACAACTTTTTCTCTGTGCCTACTTAATTAAATGTGTTCAATTTGACAATATAGAATAAAGTACATGTGAATTAATAAAACTACTCTTCCTTATCTCATTTACACTAGAACCAGAGAAATAAATTTATGTTTAATGAACAGAAATTGATAGAAATATCTTCAATAGGGCTATGAATATCCATGTTAATTGTAGGTATATAAGTAAGAGGATGAATGATAGATAGGTAAATGGATAGATGATAGATAGGTAGACAGATAGAGATATTGCACATATTAAAGATATATGTATAAATGTGAGAAATAATATATGAAGATAATAATTACATAAAATGACTACTTTTGTGAAATGTTCTGTCAACTATCACTTGTGAAAAATACAACAGGCTCTGTGTTTTACTTTTAAAATTTTAATAACATTATAACATTTCTGAGTTATTTTAACACATAATATTCACACTGAAATTTTCCCACTTTAAAACAACTACTTGTATATTTTGTAGAGCTTGGAATATATGATCAATTATGGTCAAGCTGACTGGAGTAAGATTTTGTGTGTGTGTGCTTGTGTTTGTGTGTGTGTGTGTGTGTGTGTGTGTGTGTATGTGTGTGTGTTTAATTGATGAAGCACCTCTCTGGATCTATAAAGACATTCTTAGAAGAACCAACTGAAGAGAGAAAGCATGCCCTGAGAAAGGGTGGCAGCATCTCATAGCCTGTGGCTTTCATTTGAATAAGGGGAGAGGAAAGGGCAAGGTAACTGTCTCTATTTTCTTCCTGTTTTCTTAATTGCATGACAGTGGTCATTGCACTAGATGGATTGACTCTGAAATTATAAGACAAAATATGTCCTTTCTTCTGTAGATTGATTTCTTTTCAAGTATTTGGGGCTCCCTCACAGAAAGTAATTGATATCATCCAAAGTATGGAAAGATTTAAAAGTCACTTAAAATGGGGTCAATATAATGCCTATAGCATTATATTTCAGTATATGTTCTTCATGTTATCTAGTCACTCAATTACTCTTCAAAACCAAATTTCTTTTGTTAAAAATGAAATACTTAAAAGATATATGTATTATGTCTTTCAAAGCAAATTTCAGCATCAGTAAATTATATTTAACATTATGACAGTAAATGAGGAAAGAGCTTTGAAAGTTACCCACAAACCCACAGAAAATCATTAGCACACGCTATTTGCACAAGTCATAGTTTGTGAGATGTTCATAATATAAAATATGTTGTAAGAAGTTTTCCCCACTCCCATTTGGGCCCGGAGGTTTTGTACCTGGGCCACAGTAGAGATTTGGAACCTGGTCCATTCAGCGGCTTTTGTCCCCCAAAGAAATGAATCAGACACTTATAACCTTTATACTGTTTGGCCCTTGTCTTAAGCACATTACTAGCTAACTCTTTCATCTTAATTCAACCCATTTCTATTAATCTTCCTGCCATGTTGCTCGGCTCGTGACTCACCTGGTTTCTTACATGTCTGTCTTCTTCCGGGATCCGATGGTGACTAACTAACTCCACCCTCCTTCTACCTGCTTGTGCTCTGGTCCTCCACCGACTTCTATGGTGCTCTACATAGGCCAAACCAGTCCTTTATTTACAGCATACAGAGAGCATTTCCACCATATCTCCTCATTTCTGTCTAATTAAAAAGGAAGGTTTCAATTTCTACATAGCAAAATTACAACAGAACAGCTCTCAAGCAGGAATTATAGTCACAATATCCAGTCTATTTGTATTCACAAAATTAAAGAGAATATTCCATTATCTACCTTATCATTGTGAGTCGAAAGTTTCATATCTAATATACCTTTTAAACTAAAAGGAACTATACCTATAATTATTAAACCTTCAACCACATCAAAGATCACAGAAGGATATAATATTATGCAAATAAACAGGAAGTGCAAGCAACTTCCAAAGTCTAGAAAATGACAGAGATGACACCTATCTGCCTGGACATTCACCCAAAGTTCCTTTGTAATGTTGGGGCACCATCTTCAGCCTTTATGCCCAAAGTCTCAGTGATGCAGGAAATCTGACATAGTCCATCATTCATTTCTCCTTGTGTCCTGAAGAATGCCTGGCAATGTTTTCTGCAAAGCCGGAACGTGAAGGACCATCTTGGTTTGTTCTGCCAAAGTTCAGAAGTCACTTTCCTATGGAACCTGCATGTCCAATTTACACAGCATACTATCAAGCAGTCAATACCAAAACAGTTTCTTGTCCAGTGGCCAATTGTTGCCACAAAATAAATTCCACATGAAGTTTCTTCATTGCCCATCATTTTCCTGAAATATATTGGTGCTGCCAGGAGCAGACCTGTCTCACTGTCCAGAAAAGTCTAAGTTCTTAAAATATTTTAAATGCCATATTCTGCATGTCTTTGAAGTGTTTGAAGACTACCTAACTAATTGAAATATATCTTTGTATACTTACAAAAAAATAACTAACATGAATATAAGTTTGGCTATCATAGATGACTACTAATCTGCATTTCTCATTTACACATTACAATTTTAAATGAGTTACATCAGCATCATACCTTAATCAAGAGTAGAAAAATACATAAAAAATTGACCTTAAGTTTATATCAATAAATCAAAATCCACTTATCTTTTTTAATCATTCCTATATAATATCCTCCTCCCTCCTTTTTTTTTAAGATTGACTATGACTATTAACCATTTATAATGAAAACAAACATTAATAAGTAATATTTTGGGGAAATTGGATGTAGCTTTCTTTCTTTTACTTACTACTTCCTGCTGTCAAAGGACGATGATGATCTCATTGGGTTTTGAAGCTGGATCATCTCAACTGGCCATCTTGGAAGCTGATCTTCCCATCACAGAGTTTCAGGTGGCCTTGGCAAATGGAACCATATTTGCCTAGAACCAATCCACAGGTTTAGATCTTCTGTGGAGGCAAAAGCAGAAACCCCTTTCCCAAGTAACATATTCTTATAAACAGATTTCAAATTCAATATATCTTTAAAGTATGTGTATTTGTTTAACTTAGCAACCTTAGCAATCAATTGTCTCTCTGCAATTAGCTCATTAAAAGTTAAAAAATTAAAAGAAAACGCAATAACCCTAATTCAGATTCTCTGTTTATCTGCCATCTTTACGTGGCCTTTATCTTTATTTCTTATTTCTCTTTCTTAAAGGGCTTTCTTTACCCTTTATTTCTCTCTCTATGAAGCCTATGTGTATTTTACATACATTGTTCCCCATTTAGAGGTTTTGAGAGTCTAAATCTGTTTTATTGAGAATTCTTAATCATTTTCTAACCCAAAGAGCTTTTAAAATGTTGGTATCACTTTAATTGCTGACTCCACCCCTTCGGCGGCATTTCAATATGGCAGAGGAGCCTGTGTATCTCTGCCTCTGCTGGAAACCAGAGCAGACTCAGGAAATGCTCCTATCAGAAAAACCATTTTTAACTGTTTCCTTTCTGTTCAATATAAGCAAAAACCTTAAATCAATCACACTTATGCCAAGCCTTCCATGAAATGCATGAGTTTAAGCTGTGTGCCATGGACGTGCCATTTTTAAATTTCAGCCTAAACACCACACCATCAATGTACCATAAATCAATTCAAATATGCAATTCAGAAAACTGCTTTTGGCCCTGTTTCAGTGATCTAGAATGCTCTTTAAGCTTTTTAAACTTTCTCAGGCTTTATGTGGCTGTTCCGCCCGCCCAGGGACACTATCTGTTGTAGGAAGTTTCCTGGGTCCATTTGGACACGAGGTTTGGACCTGGTCCACAGAGACTTTTGTCACCCAAAGAAATGAATCAGACACTTAGCAACTTTATACTGTTTGGCCCATGTCTCAAGCACATTACTAGCTAGCTCTTTCATCTTAAATCAACCCATTTCTACTTATCTACCCACCATGTGGCCCAGCTCATGTCTCACCTGTATTTCTTACATCTTTCTTCCTCAGGGGTCAGATGGAGACTGACTAACTCCACCCTTCTCCTCCTACCTGCCCTCTGATTCTCCACCCACTTCTACGGTGCTCTACATAGGCGAAACCAGTTACTTTATTTACATCATACAGACATTTCCACCACAAAATATTTGATGAAACAGAGAAAATGTATACATTTGATGAAAAGAATAATCTAACACAACATTAGAATGTTTAAAATTGACATACACAAATAAAATACACTGTTATTTTTCTTGTATATTAAATACTATCAAGTACATTTAATATGCTATACATTATTTCATTATTTTTGTTGCATATTAAATACTATCAAACATTTGTAAATATATTATACATACATAAATGTAATTGTATTTTTGTTCTAATTATTTTAATTTCTGAATTGAAGTAACACAAAATGACAAGAGCCTCACAGGTAGCCTTTATGTGATGTTAAAATGAAATATTTCTAAAGTTTAAATATCAATCCTATTGTATTTCTCTCCATATTTCAAGACTTTGTTAAATTAGTAGATGTAGGATAATGACCATGGACATCAAGGCCATAGTCCATGAAAAATGTGACCTCTTAATTATTACATAGTTTTACACTAAGGCACCATTCCTTAATGATGGTCCACTTTTTCTGTATGGAAAAATACATCGCTTAACTCATAAATGTTAGACATAACAGTCAAAGCATTTTCAGCTTTTCATGACTAATGTTTATTACCACCAGAGCAAGCCAATATGCTATGTATAAAATAAGAAAGTATTTCTCTATTATGGCTGTTAGTTTTGATAACTATTCCTGAGTATAGTTTATACTCCTGTTTGTTCTGCTTCAATAAAATTCTCTCAAAGTGCTAAGGATGAAGTATGTGTATAGACGTAAGGCTCATTCTTTACAACTACCAAATACATGTGTTTAAAAGTATCAATAAAAGAGAAATTTTCTTATTAAATATGTATTTCACTAAAATGGAGCAGAACTATAAAATTTTCTTAAGAATTGCAGGCATTGGGTAAAGCAGATTATTAGTATAGTCTATTCAGTTTAGTGGGACATTCAAAATACCTCATTTAATTTGTGAACTCACATATCTTAATAATATTAAATATGAAGTAATCAACCTATTCACTGCACTGTTTGTGTGGAAATTTTTTATTTACATAGAGCCTGCAAATGAAGGTACAATCCTCTGGTATATGTACAAATGTTATATACCACACATCAGTGCAATGAAAAGGGAGTAGTAAGCACACATGGGCAAAAGCCGCATTCACATATAAAACTGGAGAAGCATTAGAGCCATCTGGTCATAGAAGATTGCATTCTCTCACTAGGGATATTGGGGTGAAGGAGGAGTAAATTTGCACTTGAATAGTCAAACCATGAGATTCACACTTCTTCTAAATACAAATTACTTCTGAAAAATAGACTTTTATATTTCTTTCCTGTCTCTAAAAATAATTTTATTTTTTACCACTTCTGGTATGTACATTTTTCAATAATCATGAGTAACTACTACATATAAGGGCACATATTTTAAGTAACATACTTAAAATACCCCTTTCTATATCTTGACAGGATATCTTTTCAGACAGAAAAAGTTTATGAAACTTTGAAATTCTTGCCATTATGTGTGAAATGGTAATATGATTCTCATATTCTTCAGAATACTTCATAGCACTGCTTACTTATAGACATAATAGAATTCTACCCAACAAGAAACACTTAAGCCTGAAATGGCTTCTGCATACACAGTTGACTCTGCAAGTACATGGTCTGCATAAAAAGCTAAGACTGCAAAGGACCAAGGCACTGCTGAATCAACCCAGAAAGCTAACAACTTAGAATGCTATAGCTGATATATAAAAATAGTGATTTCAGCCAAATATTTTTATAAGTAGTGCTTACATTTTTAAGATACATAGCATCCAAATGAAAAATTTTGTTTAACAGGAAAAAAGTAAATTTGGCTGCTGTCACTGTCTTCTCTTTATAGCACCAAAATTGTTGAACTTAATTGTTTTTTATTATTCCCCTGTAAACATCAATAAGTGAATGTTATATCTGTTCCTAAAGTCATAAGGGCAAAGTTCTTTTATTTGTATTTGGTGTATGTATTTTTTTCTAGGATACATATTGGTAGCTTTCAATTATTTGTCATGAGTCTTTATTTTGAGATTGAGCTGTATTTTGTTTTTAAAATCCACAACCAATAAATATTAAATGCTGATTCTTGCACTTTCTTACCTTTGTTTGCGGAGCCTGAAAAAATAAGAAAGGAAGGAAAAAAGAAAAGCTTTTGAAAGTAATAAAATAACACACATAGAAGAATTTTCACCATTTAACAGCCTGTATTTTTTTTTGTATTTATCAAGAAAAACAGTAAATTGAATTTAAAATGCTGATAAGTTAACAATAACTATAAAGAAAATAAAAATAATAAGCATGACTTATCAAGGGTGATAATGCAAATAATTTGCTGCACATAAAATTACTTTGTGTTCAGCTTTCCCTCCGAATTTTTTTTTCTATCCCTGTATATCCCCATTCAAGGTCCCTTCCCCCTCCCTCCACATCAGATCATTTTTTCTTCTCCACAACTCCCCATCCCCTCCCTGGGCAGGATGCAGACAGTCCCATGGTCCCACTGAACCAATAATACTTAGTTGAGTCTCCACTCCTGGCAAATCCAGTTTTGTCCCCCCTCCCTCAAGAGTGAGTCAGGTGTTCCTATAGGTGTAGTGAGATCCGAAGGGTCAGTCCAGGGTGTTTCTGATCCCAAGCTGTTTAGTGGTTGTGGTTGGCAGCTTGGGCATGCTTGGCTTTTTTTCTTGTTAGTTTGTTTAGAGACCACTAATGAGTGAGTACATCCCCTGCATATGTTTCTGAGTTTGTGATACCTCGCTCAGTAGGATATTCTTCAAATCCATCCATTTGCCTGCAAATTTTAGGATAACATTTTTTCTTACTGCTGAGTAGTATTTCATTGTGTGGATGTACCGCAGTTTGTTAATCCATTCTTCAGTTGAGGGGTATCTAGGTTATTTCCAGGTTCTTGCTATTACAAATAATGCTGCTATGAATATAGTTGAGCTAATACCTTTGGAGTGTGACTGTGCATCTTTAGGTTATACACCCAGGAGTGGAATTGCTGGGTCCTTGGGGAGATTGATTCTCAATTTTCTGAGAAACCACCATATTGCATTCCAAAGTGACAGCCTGTATTTTGTTAAAAGTGATGCGTTATGTACTGGAAATGGACAAAAGTTTAGAACACTCTTGGTAGAAATACTGATAAATAACGAACTTAGTATTCACAGTGTGTACTCATTGCTATCACTTCACAGTAGATAATTCATCTTTCTTTTGATGAAAATAGATTTATTCTCTGAGTTATAGATACCAGTGATGGCCATTGTGCATAGGCAATGCCTGAAAATGCACATTCCCAGTAAAACAATGAGAAAGAACAGGAATATGTAACATCCTCATTAAAAAGAATAGATAGGAAAACAGATATGTGAAGCAAATGCTCTGAAGGTTTCATTGAATTAATCTTGAACTGTGCTCTTTTTGCTTTGTCTTCTTAGGTTGTACTTTGAGATCGTTTTTACAACCTACCTGAGTATAGAAATTATGTTAAAGTATATTCTGAAGAGTAAAAGACGAGAGCATAATCAGTAACAATTCATTTACAAAATTATAAATGAGAATTACATTGTGTATACTGTATAATAAAAGCCATGAATTAACAAAAATCATTAATATTGACTAAAATGGGCTTGCTGAAGACTATATATTGGTAACTGTTCTAGATGATAAAGTTGAATAAAGTAAAATTTATGATATCTTTTTGGGCAATCAAAAAAGGTTTACAGTAAGCTTACTGTGTTTATATAAGTTTCCCAGGCTGGGGTAAGAACAATAATTATTTTTCTTACTATATTTTCTTTGTCATTAACAGAGACATTTGAAAAACAGAGTGAGTAGTTAGTGCACTGATAATTAAAGACAGTATATGTATGTTATGAGTGAAAGTAAAGAATAAAGTATAAATTATGTTTCAATATAAGAAATAGATAATCAGCATAAACTACCTCAAGAAGGTGCAATTTAGAAAGATTACAAAAAAAGATTTCCTGTGGACAACTCCAGAGTATATTCGAGACAGACAATTGCAAGGAACTTAAAGGGACATATCTTCCAAGCTGCTTGAGGGCCACAAAATTGAATAAAAGATATCAAAAATGTCATAATGTGTAGTAATAAATAAGGTATCATTAGTTATATTTTCCAGGCATAAAATCTTAGTGATAAAACTTTGATTCATTGTTCTGATAAAGTTGGTGAGTTTTAACTGAGAAATATGATATATCCTTCCTCTGAACACTCAATTTTGTCTTGTCTTCTGAAAATCAAGATGAATGAAGCCTGTAAACCAAGAGGACAGTCACAAGGGTACTCAGAATACCAGCCATAGATGGTAGTAGATTAAAGAAATGCTATTACACTGTTGGAATATATAATCAAATACTGAATTTAATTTTGCATAGGGTAATTCATTCTATAATTGGAGATCAGAGATAAAGAGAATCGAAGTTCTATTTCTTACAGATCCACTTTCTGGTGTAAATTACTCTAACAACATAATCATAAAACATCCTGAAATTATAAAGTAACTAAAGTAAATATGTTTAATAAAATCAACAAAGTTCTATAATAACAAAGTATCATGGGTATTTTAATCAATCTCTTCTTCCTTCCTTAGGTGTTATGCTTTGAAGAATGTAATGTACAACCAGTAAAACAGAAATTATATTTCATTTTTTTTCACTTTTTAAAAATTTCTTTCTTTCTTTTTTAAGATTAAACACAAATGGCAAATTATTAATCAAATTAAACCAAAAAGGGGAATACCTACTTCAATAAAACTAGAAACTGAAACACAAACATTATAACAGATATGAATGAAATTTCCAAAAATCATAAGGACATACATTTTAAATATGTTTTGATAAATTGAAGATTCTGAAAAAAAAAAAAGAAAACAACTGGTGAGTTTTTGGATAGCAAAATTAAACCTAAATTCAATGAATGATTTTAACAAATGAATACATTGTATCATTGAAATACTTAAAATACTAATAAAATACCCCATACTAAAAATAAAAATAGCTATAACAAATACAAACACAAGAAAATATGAACTTACTACTGATTCTACTATAACCTAAAGAACTATGACAAAAACATATATTATTCCACACAATTTAAAAAAATAAACCAAGCCTTTAAAAGATACAAAGCCAATGAAACCCAGATATTAATCATAGTATTTCTTTTTCCTTTTTAAAAAATTTTTTATACATACATTTATTATTTAAAGTTTTTACATAATGTACCCCATAAGACCTCTCAGTATAATGGAGACTTCAAACTAAAATCAATTGAAAGAGACCAGGATGGACATTACTTTTTAATGTCAGGAAAAAATAACCAAGATAAGATTTCAATCCTGAGTATTTATGCCCCTAATATAAGGGCACCTACTTATGTAAAAGAAATACTCTTAAAGCTCAAACCCCACATCAATTTTCACAAACTATTAGTGGGAGTCTTCAATACCCCACTTTTACCCCTGGATAGGGCAAACAGAGACTCAACAGAGAAATAAGAAGTCTAACAGAAGCTATGATGCAAATGGATTTAATAGATATCTACAGAAGCTTCTACCCAAATACAAAGGAATATACATATTTCTCAGTTCCTCATGGAACTTTCTCTAAAATTGACCACATAATTTGTCATAAAGCAAATATCAACAGATACAAAAAATGAAAATAATCCCTTGTAACATATCAGACCACCAGGGCCTAAAGTTAGAGTTCAACAACATTGAAAATCAAAGAAAGCTTACCAACACATGGAAACTAAACATCACTCAGCTGAACCAACTCGGAGTAAAGGAAGAAATTAGAAAGAAATCAAAGTCTTCCTAGAATTTAATGAAAATGAATCCACAATGTACCCAAACTTGTGGGACACAATGAAAGCAGTCTTAAGAGGAAAATTCATATTGCTATGTACCTATATGAAAAACCTAGAAAATCACACACTAGAGAACAGCTCAGCTGGAAGCCTTATAACAATTAGAAGCAAACTCATCTAGAAGGAGTACATAGCAGGATAATCAAATTTAGAGATGAAATCAATACAATTGAAACAAAAAGAACAATACAAAGAATCAATGAATCAAAGAGTGGGTTCTTTGAGAAAGTCAACAAGATAGATAAGCCCTTATCCAAACTAATCAAAAAGCAGAGAAAGTGTCTCCAAATCAACAAAATCAGAAATGAAAAGGGGGACATAACAACAGACACCCCAAAAATCCAGATAATTATCACATCATACTTTGAAAATATATATCCCACAAAAAAAGAAAATCTAGAAGAAATGGACGGCTTTCTGGACAGGTACCATTTACCAAAATTAAATGAAGAACAGATTAACTATCTAAACAGGCCTATAATCCTTAAGGAAATTGGAGCTATCATTTAAAGCCTCCCCAAAAATAAAAGCCCTGGTCCAGATGGTTTCCATGAGAATTCTACCAGACATTCAAAGAATTATTACCATTGCTCCTAAAACTGTTTCACACAGTAGAAAATGAAGGAAGACTGCCAAACTCCTTTTATGAGGCCTCAATTACCCTAATACCTAAGCTACTCAAAGACACAACAAAGAAGGAAAATTACAGACCAATTTCCTTCATGAATATTGATGTTAAAATTCTCAACAAATTTTTGGCAAACCATATACAACAATATATTAAAAATAACATCCACCACGACCAAGTACACTTAATCTCAGAAATGCAGGGTTGGTTTAACATACAAAAAAACCATAAACATTATCTATCATATAAACAAACTAAAGGAACAAAACCACATGATCATATCCTTAGATGCTGAAAAAGCCTTTGACAAAATGCAACACTCCTTTATGATTAAAGCCCTGGAGAGATCAGAAATACAGGGACAATATCTCAATATAATAAAGGTGATCTACAGGAAGCCAACAGTCAGCATCAGACTTAATGGAGAAAAACTCAAAGCAATCCCACTAAAATCAGGAACTAGACAAGGATGTCCTCTCTCCCCTTATCTACTTAATATAGTTCTCAATGTCTTAGCTAAAGCAATAAGAGAACAAAAAGAGATTAAGAGGATACAAATTGGAAAAGAAGTGAAACTATCTCTATTTGCCGATGATATGATTGTATACATAAGTGACCCACAAAATTCTTCCAGGGAACTTCTATGGCTGATAAACACCTTCAGCAATGTAGCGGGGTACAAGATTAGCTCGAAGAAATCAGTAGCCCTTCTATACACTAAAGATAGAAGGGCTGAAAAGGAAATAAAGGAAACTTCACCCTTTATAATAGCTGCAAATAGGATTAAATATCTTAGAGTAACTATAACCAAAGAAGTAACAGTTTTTTTGACAAAAATTTTAAATCACTAAAGAAAGAAATTGAAGAGGATATCAGAAAATGAAAAGCTCTCCCATGTTCCTGGATAGGTAGGATCAACATAGTAAAAATGACAATTCTACCTAAAGCAATCTTACAAATTCATTGCACTGCCCATTAAAATCCCAACATAATATTTTTCTGAGGTTGAAAGAACAATACTCAATTTCATTTGGAATAACAGGAAAGCCCGGATTGCCAAAACAATTTTGCTCAACAAAAGAACCTCAGGAGGCATCACCATCCTCGACTTCAAGTTATACTATAGAGATAGAGCAATAAAGACAGGCTGGTACTGGCATAAAAACAGACTGTGGATCACTGGAATAGAATTGAGGACCCAGACATTAACCCAAAAACCAATGAACACCTGATCTTCAACAAAGAGGCCCAAAATATTCAATGGAAAAAAGATAGTATATTTAATAAATTGTGTTGTCATAGCTGCATGGTAGTGTGTAGAAAATGCAAATAGATCCAAGCCTGTTGCCCTGCACAAAACTCAAATCCAAGTGGATCAAAGACCTCAACATAAACCCAGCCACTTTGAACTTGATAGAAAAGAAAGTGGTAAATATTCATCTACGAATTGGTCAGGTAACCATTTCCTAAATATAACACCAGTGGCACAGACACTAAAATCAGCAATCAATAAGTGGGATCTCCTGACACTGAGAAGCTTCTGGAAAGCCAAGGACACTGTCAATAGGACTAAATTACAGCCTACAGAATGGGAAAAGATTTTCATCAACCCTACAAGAGGTAGAGGATTGATCTCTAAGATACATAAAGAACTCAAGAATCTAGAATCCAAAACCTTGAATAACCCAATCAAAAATTGGGGTTCAGAACTAAAAAGGGAATTCTCAGCAGAGAAATTATGAGTGGCTGAATGGCACTTGAAAAATTGCTCATCATCTTTAGCCATCAGAGAAATGCAAATCAAAACCTTTTGAGATTCTTGCTGACACCTGTCAGATCACCTAAGATAAAAGACACAAATGACAGCATATGCTGGAGAGACTGCAGAGCAAGGAGAACTCTCCCCCAATGTTGGTGGGAATGTAAGCTTGTTCAGCCATTCTGGAATGCAGTTTGGTGGTTTCTCAGAAAACTGAGAATCAATCTTCCCCAGGACCCAGCAATACTGGGTGTATATCCTAAAGACACACAGTCGCACTCCAAAGGCATTAGCTCAAGTATGTTCATAGTAGCATTATTTGTAATAGCAAGAACCTGGAAACAACCTAATTGCCCCTCAACTGAAGAATGGATTAACAAACTATGGTACATCCACACAATGGAGTGCTACTCAGCAGTAAGAAAAAACGATATCCTAAAATTTGAAGGCAAATGGGTTTATTTGGAAAATATTCTGCTGAGCAATGCATCCAAAACCCAGAAAGATAAGCAGGGGATGTACTCACTCATTAGTGGACTCTAAATTAAAAAGAAAAAAGCAAAGCAGTCTAAGCTGCAAACCACAACCACTGAACATCTTGGGATTAGAAACACCTTAGACTGACTCCTTGGAATCCACTCTCTCTAGAGAAAAACTGGACTCAGTCTTGTTGTTTGGGGGAGAAAATCTGATTTGCCAGGAGTAGAGGCTGAACTAAGCAATATTGGGACTGTGGGACCTTGGTTCCCCCCTGACCTTGGGAGGCTATGAGGAGATGTGGAGAAGAGAGAATGACCTGATGTGGTGTGAGTGGTAAGGGACCTTGAATAAGGATATAGAAGGATAGAGAATGTGACTTCTTTATTCATAATAAAATAATAATAATAATTTACCAAAAAGAAAGAATCAAGGCAAAAAAATGAATGATATATTTTGACTCATAACTCAGTTTGAGTTATGTAAGGACCCCCATGTCAGTGAAGGAATAACAACATGAGAATGGGGCTGCTGGTCATAAAAAATTTACAGTGAGTAAATAAGGGTAGAACGAATGATAATACTCCACCTAAATTCACATATGTTATTAAATTCAGGACAACAGAACATGGAATATTACCACTTACAGTAAGGTTAGTTCTTTTCACTTAGGCAAAGGTCTCTGAAAGTGCCCTCTCACAATGCTGAGAGGTTTGTCTTTCCAATAATTACCAATCTCATTAAACTAATAATTAAAACTAGCAATCAAAGTATAGCCTTTTTTTTGCTTTGACGCTGAAACAATGTTAAACCATAGTATCCTTTTTTGGCCTCTAAAGTCTCATGTTCATCTCATAATTAGTTTATCACCAATAGCCCAAATGCTTAACTGTTTCAAATAGGTCAATACTGAAAGTTTAGAATGTTTCTTGAGACTCAAATAATCTAATTGAGCCCCTATAAAATAAACTAATATACTTCAAATGCAAAATGAAATAGAATAATCATTCACATGCCAAAAGAAATTATCAGGCCATAGAAAATTATAATTGATTACAAAAATTTGATTTTACTTTTATTATGATAACTAATTAATTAAATTAACAATAAATTAAAAATGATTACATTATGTAGCTTAACTTTACCTACTTTCTTTCTCTCCTTACTGTTTTTTTGTTTGTTTGTTTGTTTTGTTTTGTTTAGTAGCCATCTACAGCCCTACCCTCTCTTTGAGAATTCAATCAGAATTCATTCTCTGTTTCAACTTAATTCATTTTGAATGATATTCCCAAGACTCATACATTTGGTCACAAATGATAAAGTACCCCTCTCTATGAAGGCATCGTCTGTTAAATAAGTAATCACAGCTGTATTTAATAATCAGAAAGAAAAGCCAATTACCACTAAAAGAAAAAATTGCAAAATTTGTGAGCTGTAATATCTATATAAGAGAAGCAATTGCATTCTCTTGCCTTCATGTGAAAAAGACAAATTTATAAGTGAGAAAGCAATTTACAATCACAGCCAACAAAATAAAAATATTCATGTTCTGATACTTAGAAGATACTATTGAAAAAAAATGAGAGTATCTAGATAAAATTTCAGTATTTTATACTCACATATTTATAAATTTGATATTGTTAAGTTGATAATACTCCTAGCATTGATTGGCAATTTAGTAGAATGAAGAGCAAACTGGGAAATATAGCTCACAATTTTAAGACATGGCTGAAAAAAAAGAAGAAAAAAAAGTAATTAGGTGTGTAGTCCTCACATACAGTAGATCAATAAAATGAAATTAAACGAACAAAGTAAATGCATTATTTTATAGTCAACTGACACTTTCAAATTAGTTTAAAGTATTTGAATAAATCAACAAGTTTCACTATGACCTTCCCACACATACATATGTCATTCATTAATTCTTTCCACTCATTTTGACTCTCTTTAGCTCTCTAATCTTTGCACACTCAATAATATTTTTTAAGACAAATTAATGTTACACTAAAGATTGGGCCTGAGACATTAAAAATGTTATTAAATTCATATTCAAATATTTTTCATCACTAGTTTTTTTTTGTTTTTTTTTTGTTTTGTTTTGTTTTGTTTTCTTGTCTCTAGCTTTAAAGAAAAGAGTAGTTTTCCCCACTGCAGGACCCTATCAGGCGGTGTAGTTTAAGTTTCCAGCCTACCTTAGCCCCAAGTTCTGGACCTACAGTCTCAAATAAACTGCCTACATTTACTTGGTCCCAAACAACCACACATATTGTTATATTAATTTTATGCTGTTTGACCTATAAATCAGGCTCCTTGCTTACTAACTCTTACTACTTAATCCTTTTCTGTTAATCTATATTTTGTCACATGGTTCATCGCTTACCTGAATTACTTTACATCTTGCTATCTCAGCGGCAGCTCACAGCAACTCTGTGTGACTCTGCCCTTGTTCCCCTTTATCAATGCTTGGATTTCCAGCCAATAAACCTATACGCTGGCTTGCAATAAGCCAAAACAGGTTTTTTAAAAAATTATTATTATTATACAATTAATACTTTGCAGTATACATGAAGACATCCCACATAAGGCAAGATTTAGGTGTGGCTCCCTGAAGAAAGTTCCTATCTCATCCCTATTGCTGGCATGAGTCCAGACAGAGAAAGGGACTGGAACCTAAAGACAGTAAGTGCCAAACTTGGAAACTGGATGGATTTGGATTATCCCTAAACTGTTTAAGAAGGAGGACATTTGATTTGTGGCTCTAGAATCCATGGCTAGAGCTGCTGCAAGGTCCATCAGCCTGGCAGATGAATGGTTCATGAAGGTTAGAGTAGTGACCACAAGCTTCTAAGCCTTTTATATGAACACCACTTCCAAACCCACTGTGATTGAGTACTGTCCAAGAAATAGCCCCCTGAGTGGATTAATCTCAATTAGAAAATGTGGACTTTATTATAGTGGGACTGGGTTTTCTGGACTTTGTTAGTTAGTGCTTTACCAGAATGGCAGAAAAAGAGATTTGGAAGCTCCTGATTATGTAATCTAAACCATGTACCTGTTCCTGACATCCCAGATGCTGTGGACACAAAGTAGGGTCCTGTAGTCTGATGTTTTTTAGGAACCTGGCAGGAACAGGCCCACTACTGGATATACTTTCTTAGTATTTGTACAGCTGGGGCCTGTCAGAGAAACAAAATGTAGCTGCTCTGCTGCTACTGCTTGATGATGCTTCTGGAGACACTAAACCAAAGAACCAGTTGAATGGAATGCAAAGGGAAGATTCTCAAATCAACTATGCTGCCATGGGTGTACTCTGGGAGCTGTCTATTACTTGTATAGGTATTGCTTCTATACAAGACCTTTCTGCTAGAGGAGAGGTAATTGCAGTGAGAGATCTCACATCCCAGGTAGCATGGATCTCCTAGTAAAGAGTTAGCTGATAGAGTCATGTATTAGTCCTGTGTGCCTCTGCCCATCTCACCTGATGTTAAAGTGTGTGTGTTTGTTTCTGTGTAGCGTCTGCTTATGTTTACAGAAGATGCCAAGTTAGCCTGTTGGTTGCTCCCACTGAATATTTTACTCATTGCTCATAACTACTTCCCATAAATAAATGACTTTTTATACAGAGTAAATGGTCAACAATAGCAACATGAATGTTGTAAATTCACAAACTTAACAAATATAGGTGTGCAGGGTAAAGAAACTCACTTCTCCAATACGACCTTAGCCTGATACAGTGTGGTACAGGGATTATTCAGTTGAAGAAAGACAGAAGAGTAGGCATGAGGCCTTGTCTGAAATATCAGCTTAAGGCTGGTAAAACTTAACACTAAGTAGTACTAAAGTCCCTATCTCCAGGCTAATGACCACAGCCAGGTGCTGAGAGTGGTCCTGTCTATGTTATCTATTCTACTCAGAATCTCATTTAGTTGGTTACAATGATAAATACATGCATGTCTATAGGAAATTTTAAAATGAAATAAACTTAAATGTTCTTTAGTAATAATATACTCAAAGAATAAAGTAATGTTTGAATCTAGTATATTGAATTAACACAGAGAATAAAATAATATTATTAGAAAACAAATATTAAAAGCATAGTGACACCAACAACCAAGCAATTATGTAAACCATATATCACCAAAAATAATTTGAGATGTTTTGGTTTTAAAAAATATTGCTGTTAAACTCTTCTTTCTTTTAAAAATTAACAGTTCAACTACATATACTTTTAATGCTCAGATAACCAAATCAAAATTACTATAAAGAGTTAAGCAGTTTCAAAAACAAGTATTTGTTTTTCTTGCTAATACTAACTTACTCACATTAGCTAGGACATAGAATCAGCGTAGATGTCAACCCACTGATTAATAGATAATGACAATGTGCTACAAATATACAATGGAATTTCATTCAACCATAAAGAAAAATAAAACTGTAAATTCTGCAGCTCTAAATTCTCATCAGAGATGTTTCTTTGTGCTGTAAAGAACAGATAACACAGAAATTCACAACTGTTCCAAGTGCAAATTATAATTTCCTGTGAATTGATCAGCATAAATATGAGCATAACCCACATCCCAAGGCCCATAGAATACAGTAGAAGAAGTTAAAAAAAAAAAAAAACATTGTAAGAAATTAGGGGGAACTGGTTCAAGATAGTGTCTCCTAATCATGACAAGAACAACGGACTAGTGAACTCACCGAAGATGTGGTTAGCTGCACAATAAACTTATAACTCAAAATTCATCCTCAAGACATCATTTCAAACAGGATAGAAGGAAAAGGGGTCATTCATGGCTCTGTGAGACATCTGAAGAAGCTCCAGGAGCTGCCACCAAGAAAGTGGGTGGATCAGTAAAATAACATATTATATGACTGGAAGCATATAGAATGCTTCAAAATCCACCATAATTACAGTAAATAAAAATACTAGTAATATCTAGTCAGCATTCAAGCAAATGCTTAAAAACAAGCATTTGGCTCTGGTTCATGACTATAAACTTAACAAGGACTGTCTGTCACATCATACTAAAAGCTATGAAAAAAAAACAAAACACAAGACAGAGATATGCTGGTGAGATAGGTATTGCAATGTCCAAATGCACAAACATTGTGCTGACTTAATTTTTTAAATGGTAATAAATAAAAGAGAGACCAAATCCCCAACAATTAAAATTTATGTAAATGTGAAAACATCAAATTCAAACTCAATCAATACAAAGTGGATACTCTCACAGATAATTGTGTAGGCCTGAATAATATTTCATTTTACTAAGAAACTTGTTGTTTATTTACTAATAATACTGCTAAGGTTGTTTCTTGGTAAAGCATTTGGGGTTCTTTGGAGGAATTCAATTTATAAAATCCTTAAGTTGTTTTATGAAACGAATGCACTCAAGATGAAATTTGAGTATTAGAATAAACACCAGTCATGATCACAACAGTCACAGGCACCCCATTGCTGATGAGCAATAACGTGGTAATACTTTGTATGCCAATTTGGCTTCACTAGCACTGAGAGTCTCATTTTTGGTAAAAAAAATAATATAGCCATGGAAAATAGAAAATACTGGCTTGTGAAGGATCTTTAGCAATTACATTATATTAATAAAAAATAAGTATAAAGACTGTGGTGTTTCCTTAGCAGTTTTGAATAAATATGAAAAGATAAGATAATATAATTATCAACTTGAGGAGCACTGTGCAAATAGTATTCTATATAAAAGCAATTATAGAGATTATGTGCTGTGAAGAAATTTAAGTCCAGACATTCATCATAAGTATAAGAAAATTACAAGAGAAAAAACACACAACAAGCAACAGTTCTTTCAACAAAGGTTCAACAGGTGAAAGGTAAGAGCGATAGATGTGAAATAAGACAACTAAGACTAACTTTAGGGACACTAAAGAAATATCTCCATGAGAAAAGATTGCTTTAGCTGAAAATAATCTTTTTTATTTAACTAAAGTACAATTATATAATTTTACCCTCCTTTTTGTCCTCTCCACCCTTCCCATGGTCCACAGTCCCTTTTAAAGTTATGGGCTTTTATTCTTTGTTAAAACTACATATATATGTGTGTATACGCATATATACAGATATACAGGAAAGAAAGATATAAAAACTGCTGGCTTCCTGAAATACTTAGCCGTGTGTGTGTGTGTGTGTGTGTGTGTGTGTGTGTGTGTGTGTGTGTGGTATTAGGTAACCATTTAAGACTTTAGGTGTCTCATTCTTGAGGAAGACTAATTTTCCTTCTAATTGACAACTCTGATTGCCTGTAATTCTTCATCTAGTGATGAGACTTTTTATAATTTACCTTATCCACATTAGCATGTTAACTGGTGTTGTCATTTTCAGTTCTTGTTTAAGATGTAATATTGTTGTAATTTTGCAGATTGAATTTTTCCTGTTATCAAAAATCCACAAATTTTTGTAGACATTTTGCTCCTCTGGTTCTTATAATTTCTTTTTATATATATATATATATATATATTTTTCCGAGCCTTAGGTATGGGGGTCATTGTGTTTCAGATGTAACAAAGGTATAGGGAGGTTGTGTTTCAGATGTAACAAAGGGGACTGGAAACTCCATCATAGTAAGCTGTTCTGTGAATCTTGATTAGCAGTTCTAGTAATTAATTGTCACTTTCTGCTGCATAAAGAAGCTTATATGATTAAGTGGTAATATCTGCATTTATTTTTAAATATATGGATAATTAATTAGAATACAGTTAGGATTTGTACTTGTTTAGGTAGTGGTAGTACTAGGATCTCCTCTATGATCTATGACATATATAGGCATGGGTATTTGACTAAGGTTAAAACAGGTTTTACCCAACATACTGCTAATGCTTATGCCAGATTATAGTTGGTATAGTAACCATTGGCAACTGATTGAAAAAGGTTAATATTTATTAAGGAGTTTATAGAGAAATTATCTAATATAAAAGATTAAACAGCTGTGTAGTTCCTGGAAAGCCAGACTAAATCATATGGCTTGTTCAGTGGGTCAGATCCTCCATCTAAGTGCACAGAACAGGAAACAAGAAGAAAGGCCATGGTGTAGGTGAATGTGTACTCATTATTAAACTGGCTTGGCTACACCCCAAATAATAAAGCTTCAGTTCCTAAAGGTCATGCCTCTAGGTCAAGGTCCCTGCATTCAGCTATATTTCCCCATTTTGTCCAAATAAGAAAGTTCTAAATCTATAGATTTATACAATAGAAAGAATCATTAGGTAATGTCCAGGAGAGAGAAAAAAGTAAATAAGATAAACAAGGTCAAACTACAAATAACAACCAAATACAAAACATATTAAATGTTCAGAATATTGGTAAGTGGCAATATACAGAGATTACTTCAAAGCTATCTACCTTGAATAATAAAAATCTAGTATCTAAGTATTTTAGCAAAAATATGACATAGTAATAACTGTAACTTGCTAGTCTTCAACTCTATCAAAGATTTGAGAAAAAAAAATATTATCTGAACAAGCTAGAAGTACAAGTAAGCAAATTATGAAATTTAGTAAGAAAGAACAGCAACAGTTAGCTGCTTGTACAGTCACCCACAACTTTTATGCAATGTTGGAGTGTCCAAATATTATTATTTCTGTCTATAGGCCTAGCATATCTTTTCAAAAACAAAGCATTTTGAGAAACTGTCTTATCCTGTATTGGCATGTTTTAGCACTTTCTTATATTTTTGTCCTGGACATCTAGATTGGACAGTAGGTTTATTATCAGTAGTAGAGGCAAGTTCTTTGTCTAACATGCCATTTTCTGCCAAGAAAGACAAACTCCATGTGGAATATCTTCTATGCCCAATATTATCTCAGGAAAGGTACATTACTGCCAAGAGAAATCATGTCTCTCAGACAAATTCTGAATAACACAACATTTAATACCATTTAATACCTTATTTTCTAGCTCTAAGATATGTATGAAGACTGCCTATCCATCAAACATATATTACTATATATTTATAAGACCTAATTAACATGAATGTTATAAGGTAAACATAGATGACTATAACTTGTAATTCATATCAACCTAGAGAACTAAATACTGAGGCTTACATCATAAAGGTAGGCAATCTATAAATAGACTTACCATTTAGTGACAAATACTATGAGTATGACAATTATTCAAAACATCTTACGTAGAGATAAATTCATAGTGCAAAATGACAATAATATCCCTAATATGTATTAATATATAAAATATTTTAAACAGGATTTATATATATATATATATGTAGTGTAGCAAATGTAATTAAACAGTGGTAGAAATTGTATAGTGCAAATGACAACAATATTTTTGATATGTATTAGTATACAAAATATTTTAAACTAAGGTAGAACATGTATAAAATATAACTAGAGGTTTGAATTTGTACCAACATACAATTTATCCTAAACAAACATAGAATATAATTTTACATTTATGTCAATATATAAGAATCTGTGGTACATCTATACAATGGAGTACTACTCAGAAGTAAGAAAAAATGATATCCTAAAATTTGCAGGCAAATGGATGGATTTAGAGAATATCCTCCTGAGCAAAGTATCACAAACCCAGAAAGATAAACAGGGGATGTACTCACTCATTGGTGGATTTAAACAAAATCAAGTCATACTCAAGCTGCAAAACACAACCAATGAACAGCTTGGGATCTGAAGCACCTTGGACAGGAACCTTGGAGGCCATTCCCTCCAGAAGGTTATTGAAAGTTCATACCTTCTGACCCAGTCTTGATGTTGGGATGAGAAAATCAGATCTGCCTGGAATGGATGCTCAACTAAGCCACCTTGGGAACTTAGGACCTCCTGCCATTGGTGGGGAGGAGATAAGGGTATGGGGAGACAAGAGAGTGACTGGGAGGGGCGGGAGAGGGAAGGGAGTTTGAACAAGGGGATACATGGATAAAAATATGAGACTTTATTATAATAAAAAAGAATCTATACCAGTGTCAACTGTCTATGGCTAATAGCTCATTTTTTAATAGGTAGATACAATAATCTACCTATATCTGTCTTATCTATTTTCCTTTTATATTTTTCAGGAAGATTCCTGAGTCTAGTTTTATTGTTCTGCCATAAACCCAAATTTGTTTGTGCTCATAAATTTTTTAATCTCCTTTAGAAGCAAAATGAATGCTACGTCCCCAATTGCACATATTCTGGTTACCATTGGGAGGTTAGCAATTTATTGAAGTAAACATTTTGGTTTAGCTCAGAAGTGTTTTCTGCTATTCAGGATCTCTCTGTACCAATTGTTTCTTTCTCATCAGCATTAAAAATGTCAAAGGTAATAAGGCATTATGCAATCTATAACTGTGTGTTTCTTTCTGTTACAAAACATCTCCCTGAAGGTATGAACTTTCAATAACTGCTTGTCTTGTAGGATTATGTAGTATATCTATAGTGCGTTTATATTATAATATTTTAAAGAAGATTTTTTTTTATTTTTTAGAAAACATATGCTAGATCATTATCAGTCTTAACTTGTACAGGTATGCTCATAATGGCCATGACTTCAAAAATGTGTGTAATTGCAGAATCAGCCCTTTCAGAGCTCAGAGTAATTGCCCATTGAAATCCTGAATAAGTATCAATTATATGGTGTACATTTTCCAAATTCTGTAATATAAAACACCTCCAGCTGCCAAATTTCTTTTCTTTGCTTATCTTTAGAATTCTTTCCTACAGCTAATGTCATTTTATTATAGAAAAAAACAAGTAGGAGATTTGTATGGATTTTGGGGATTAGGAGTTAGAATGGGAGCTTGCTCAGTTCACTCCACACAGTGACCTAGTATTGCAATACCTCCAGGAAAAACACAAAAAGAAGAAGAGGAGGAGGAGAAAGTGGAGGAGGAAAAGGAGAAGGAGGAGGAGGAGGATGAGAAGGAGGAGGAGGAGGAGGAGGACGAAGAAGAAGAAGAAGAAGAAGAAGAAGAAGAAGAAGAAGAAGAAGAAAAGGAAGAGGAAGCAGAAGCAAATAGGACATTTCTTTACAAATTTCTTGGCTAATGCCAAGTGATGAAAAGCCCTTTTGTAAATTCTTTGATATTAACATGGTGTTTCTTATAAAATTCTGAGGTTTCAAGCACATTTTCTATAAATAACTCATCACTATCATTATTACCTCATGTTAGAGGATCTGGCAGACACATGTGTAAACTGATGTGTGTTATATATATGGCATGATCTCTATTCAAATTATTTCCTGTGATTGTATAAATAGTGAAGCTAATTGTGTTTTATCAGAAATAAAGTAAGAAATTTCTTTCTTGGGGGAGGGGTTTCATAAAAATTTTTAAAATTTATTTTACATACCAAACACAGTTCTCCTTCCCATCCCTCCTCCTGCTCCCTCATCCAGCCTCCTTCTGACTCACAGGCCATCAACTTCTCCAAAAGAGTAAGTTCACCAGTGGGGAGTCAGCAAAGGCTGGTATATTCAGTTCAGGCAGAGACAAGCTCCTCTCAGATTCTACAATGCCAAGCAAGGTGTCCCACCATAAATATTGGGCTCCAAAAAGCCAGATCATGGAGCAGGAGTAGATCATGGTCATACTGCCCAGGCCTGCTAATTTATACAGTCTAAGCTATACAACTGTTTCCAGTATGCAGGGATCATAGTCAGGTCTCATGCAAGATTCACATCTGTTGGTCTAACGTACATGAATTGCCACTAGCTTTGTTTAGTTATTTCTGTAGATTTCCCCATTGTGATTTTGACCTCACTGGCTCATATACTCCCTCCTCCCTCTCTTTCACTGGACTTCCAGGGCTCAGCCTTATGTTTATTTCTGTGATGCTGTTTTCAACTCAGGAGCAAAATAGAAGTATATTTTCTTTTTTCTCCTTTTTTTCTTCTTTTTTTATTATTATGAATAAAGAAGTCACATTTTCTATCCTTGTATATCCTTATTCAAGGTCCCTTCTCCCTCCCACCACATCAGCTCATTCTTTCTGCTCCACATCTCACCATCACCCCCATGGGCAGGCAGTCGCAAGGTCCCACGGTCCCAATATTGCTTAGTTCAGCCTCCACTCCTGGCAAATCCAGTTTTCTCCCTGCAACATCAAGACTGAGTCAGGTGTTCCTCTAAGGGGAGTGGGATTCAAGGAGTCAGTCCAAGGTGCTTCTGATCCCAAGCTGTTCAGTGTTTGTGGTTTGCAGTTTGGGCATGCTTTGCGTTTTTCTTGTTTGTTTGTTTAGAGTCCACTAATGAGTGAGTACATTCCCTGCTTGTCTTTCTTTGTTTGTGATACCTCACCCAGGAGGATATTCTTCAAATAATTCCATTTGCCTGTAAATTTTAGAATATCATTTTTTCTTACTGCTGAGTAGTACTCCACTGTGTAGATATACCACAGTTAGTTAATCCATTCTTCAGTTGAGGGGCAAGTAGGTTGTTTCCAGGTTCTTGTTATTGCAAAAAAAAATGCTGCTATTAACATAGTTGAGCTAATGCCATTGGAGTGTGACAGTGCATCTTTCGGGTATACACCCAGAAGTGGTATTGCTGGGTCCTTGGGGAGATTGATTCTCAATTTACTGACAAACCTCCATACTGCATTCCAGAATAGATGAACAAGCTTACACTCCCACCAACAATGGAGGAGTGTTCCCCTTGTTCCACACCCTCTCCAGCGTAAGTTGTCATCTGTGTCTTTTATCTTAGCCAATCTAAGAAGTGTCAGGTAGTATCTCAAAGTTGTCTTGATTTGCATTTCTCTGATGGCTAAAGATGGTGAGCACTTTTTTCAGGTGTCTTTTAGCTATTCATAATTCTTCTGCTAAGACTTTCTTTTTTAGATCTGACCATAATTTTTTGATTGAGTTATTCAAGGTTTTGGGCTCTAGATTCTTAGGTTCTTTATATATCTTAGAGATCAGTCCTCTATCACTTTTTGGTTTGTGAAAATCTTTTCCCATTTTGTAGGCTGTCATTTTGTCCTATTAACATTGTCCTTGGCTTTACAGAAGCGTCTCAGCTTCAGGAGATCCAACTTACTGATTGTTGATTTTAGTGTCTGTGCCACTGGTGTTATATTTAGGAAGTGGTCACCTGTGCCATTTCGTAGAAGTTTATTTCCCACTTTCTTTTCTATCTAGTTCAAAGTGGCTGGGTTTATGTTTAGGTCTTTGATCCACTTGGATTTGTTTTGTGCAGGGTGACAGGCTCAGATCTATTTGCATTTTTCTATACACTACCATCCATCTATGCCAACACCATTTGTTAAATACACTATCTTTTTTCCATTGACTATTTTGGGCCTCTTTGTCGAAGATCAGGTGTTCATAGGTTTTTGGGTTAATGTCTGGATCCTCAATTCTATTCCATTGATCCACAAGTCTGTTTTTATGCCAGTAAAAGGCTGTTTTTATTGCTCTACCTCTATAGTATGACTTGAAGTCTAGGATGGTGTTTAATTCTGAGGTTCTTTTGTTGAGCAAAATTTTTTTAGCAATCCTGGCTTTCCTGCTATTCCACATGAAATTGAGTATTGTTTTTTGAAGTCCAAAAAAAATTGTGTTGGGATTTGGATGGGGAGTGCAGTGAATCTGTACACATCTTTTGGTAGAGTGTTGGATTTTGTCAAAGGCTTTTTCAGCATCTAAGGTTAGAATCATGTAGTTTTCTTTCTTTAGTTTGTTTATATGATGGATAACGTTTATGGTTTTTCGTATGTTAGAACAGGTGTGCATTTCTATGATGAAGCCTACTTTGTCGTGGTAGATGATATTTTTTATATATTGTTGTATAGGGTTTGGTAAAATTTTATTGAGAATTTTAGCATCAATAACCATGTGGAAAATTGGTCTGTAATTCTCCTTCTTTGTTGTGGCTTTAAGTGGCTTTGGTATTAGGGTAAAAGGAATTTGGCAATATTCCTTCAGTTTCTACTGTGTGAAATATTTTGAGGAGTAATAGTAGTGATTGTTCTTTGAATGACTGGTAGAATTCTGCACTGAAACCATTTGGTGCCAGGGTTTTTATTTTTGGGCAGGTTTTTAATGACAGCTTCAATTTCCTTAAGGGTTATAGGCCTATTTATGTAATTAATGTGTTTTCCATTTAATTTTGGTAAATGATACCTGTCTAGAAAGCTGTCCATTTCTTCTAGGTTTTCCATTATTTTTGGAATGTAAATTTTCAAAGTATGATCTGATAATTATTTGGATTTTCTGGAAGTCTGTTGTTATTTCCCCCTTTTCATTTCTGATTTTATTGATTTGGACACTCTCTGCTTTTTAATTAGTTTGGATAATGGCTTATCTATCTTGTTGACTTTCTCAAAGAACCCACTCTTTGATTCATTGATTCTTTGTGTTGTTCTTTTTGTTTCAATTGTATTGATTTCAGCTCTAAGTTTGATTATTTCCTGCTGTCTACTTCTTCTAGGTGAGTTGGCTTCTAATTGTTCTAAGGCTTTCAGCTGAGCTGTTCTCTAGTGTGGAATTCATCTAGGTTTTTCATATAGGCATATAGCACTATGAAATTTCCTCTTTAAAATTGCTTTCGCACCGGGACCTGTGCTCTCTGCAGCGTCCCAGCGCACTTTGGAGCAGGGGCAGCTGATCTCTGCACCTGGCCACACCCGCAGCTCCTGCTGCTCAGGGAATCTGCTAGGAGCCCTACTGCGACCCTGAACTGAGTGAACTGAGCAAACCAACTGCAGGGGTCTCTGAGGGGCGGATTCGAACCCTGACCAGAGGTGAGGAGGGCTCGGCGGGCCTCAGCCCCTGTATCCTGCCCTGGGAGGGAGAGTTGACCTCACACTGCTTCCGGTTCCGCCAACGGGACCTGTGCTCTCTGCAGCGTCCCAGCGCACTTTGGAGCAGGGGCAGCTGAACTCT